>JAIPRL010013167.1:0-10938 GCA_025469235.1 Pemphigus obesinymphae
AGTGTATAACCTACCGATCAGTGTAGCCAGCACGTGATATTTTGGGTGGCGAGTAGCCGATAGATGATGTTGCGGTGAGGTAAAACGAAAATTGGTTTCTGCGCACTCCTAAACTCTCCGCGAATTTAGTATAGTGTCACATTTTTTCCCGTACAGGGCGAAATTTTTCCTGTGCCTACTTAATTTCACATAGACAGCCGAACGGATTTTTCTATTACGATATAAGACTATATATATATAATATATATACCTATGTGTGTTACGACAGGCGTACGACGATTTTTTTTTCTATTGGGAGTGGGTTCTATGCTGTGCCGGTGTCGTTTTACCGCTGTTTCGAGCACTTTTCTCGAGGGTTTGGCATGATTTTCCTCTCTGCGGCGGGACTTGATTATAGACGTTGGATTTTACGGTGAGTTTAAACCGGCCAAGGGTCGTCTTTTGAAGAGTTCTTTTGGAGCCGGGCGATTTGCTAGGTCTGAACCGTGTTCAGTTTTTCTGCCAGGGTCCTGCAGGTGTCGCGCTGAATCAGCTCTTTGATGGTTGGTAGTCTTGCCGAGTTCCTAGTGGCGAGGTTGTTCACGAAATATTCTGCACCGAAGATCGATCCGAGGGTAATGCACTGGATCCTTTCCAATGCCAGCCAGTTGGTATTTGAAATGTTTGAGGTCCACGCTGGTGCTGCGTATGTTAAAATCGGTCTTATGTAGACTTTGTAAATTTGTAAATTTGGGGTTCTAAATATTGTACGTAATATTATACGTCTTTTCGATTAGATACTAATCTGAAAATAAATTGCAGTAAAATTCATCTCATCCGGCCTAAAGTGGGTGATTTTAACCTAGTAATTCTCTCCAATTTGTCTACGCCACCGATATATTATACCACTCTATGATATTAGTGTACTAAAATTGCATGAAATTAATTTTTTTTTTTTAATATCAAAATTTTCAACAATTTTTATAAAACTTTAATTTTGATTTGGTTTTTTATGCGTGTATACCTACTCTATTTTGACAAAATGAGTTGAGTAAGATTTTGCGGTAAACATTTTTCCGGTAGAACATTTATTGTAGTATCTAACCTATATTTAAGGGTGACAAATATACACAGGAATGTGGCAAATATATAGAGGAATAAAATTTACGAGTCACAGTATAAATATTTGGGGAAGATAAAGAGGGTTAGGACATTTTTAATTGAGACATTCTTGCCTGAGAGGTTAAAAATTGAGTCAATATTATGTATAAGGCAGACAGTACCTATAGGCTAGTAGAGATTAGATTAGATATTAGAGAAAATAAGAGGAAATTGTTTATGTATAATTTATAATAGTTTTATATGAAAATTAATAATAAAATAAATTGAAACGTGTAAACACGACTGGTTTTCGTTGGTGGACTGAGTATACTTAAACTGAATAGAGTATAGTATCCTATCCGATGAGCGATGTGCATCCACCCCCTATAGTAACCAGCTGTTTTTTTTAGTTTTAGTACAAGTTCAAACTATTCCATTCTATGTTATCGGACAAATATTATACAATATAAATACATTTTGTATTGTACAAATTAATTCATCGGTCGCCGGCAGTGCCATAACGAAGGTACCAAAACAGCCTGAGCCCAAACGGCAGCGTGAAAACGTCGGGTCTCAGATCTATTCTATAAATAAAATGATTATAAGTACTTAATTTAATTGATTTGTAATTTTTTATTACTGCAATGGGAATTCTAAAAATATGAAATTCGTCCAAAGTACTTGTTATTGATAATTAATAAATATCCACGTAACCTTGCCAATAAAAATATCAACAAAAAATAATATTAAATACTTACGTTTTATACTGCGTGATCGAATTTTTCACTAATTAGGTATATCACTTTATGTAGACAGATTTTTTAAAAAAATTACTCAAATCTACCCCGGGAAAAATAACAAACGTTTATGCAAAACTTGATGTCAATTGATCGTACGATATAGGTACGAATTTATATTTCGTATAAATCGTTCATCTGTGTCCTCGCTGACGTCACACGTTTGACCAGATCAGGGGCTCAAAAATATTAATTGAACAATGTGTGTTACCTACAATGTGCGACTTTTATATTAGGTATCATGGAAATTATTGGGTAATCAGTATTTTACCGGGAGTATTCCATAGAGATAATCTAAAAAAATGTATGTATAGGCAATATATCTGTCTTGCGCAATTTTAATAACCCCTGTAAATTAAAAAATATAACGGTCGCCAAGGGTTCAGATAAACAGGTTATAGAACAATCAACCTTTGAAAATTATACATATATATTTAGATAGATATTAGATACCTAACCTATTTGAATTTTTTGTGAATACATTTTTAAAATTTATTAGAAAATCGTTATATAATCGTTAGAAATCGTTAACGTGGACAGTTTCTTTAGAGAAGGGCTTACAATTTGTACTATAGAGTATTTCATGAAATTGACGTAGAAAATATAATGTAAAACATTTCGGAAGGGGTTTGAAATTTTAACCCCCCATCTCCCTTTAAATACGGCATTGTTGTTATAAAATATAAATATAATGTTTTATATTATTCAAATTATTTATGTGCAGTGGATGATAGTACCACTATTCCTCTTATATACGACATATATTGTTCAAGTAAATGTAAAGTATTCAAGTACCACATTGAAGCCTGGGTTCACACGGGGCAAATAAATAAATAAGTTGGTTAAATGGAGAACTTCAAACTATATTTACCTATTAAGTGAACCTTATATATTTCACCTATCTAATATTATTATTGGACTTTAGAGCAAGTATTTCAATTTTCCCGACAAATTAGAAAGAAAGGTAAATTAATTTTTAGAACTCACAATTACATAATTAGATGATAATCATGAATAATTAGTGAAGCGATCAACTAATTATTATACTTAAACATTTATTACCAATTAAAATGTAGGTAAAATAGGTGCCTTGGAATATTAAATATTAATTAATTACATTAAAATACTAGTAAAAAAAAACTAGTAAAAGACTAGTATTATAGTATATACAAATTATATAAGCAACTAATATATAAGTACTCATTCGAAAGTTGATTCTAATATCTATAATAATATTTTCAGAAAAATTATCTGATTTCACCGAGAAAAAGAGAGATTCCAATTTTTAAAAAGGCTATCGCCGAATGTACTTCGTTCGTCGGGTAGGATACTGATAGTGAATATATTATACATACGATACAATACGATTTTGAACGGAACTCTGTAATATACGTAATTATATATAATATTATAACTGTTAAGAAATATATTAACAATTGTATCATAATCACCAAATTTTGTACATTGTTTTAGTAATACGCATACAGTAACCAAAGCAACTTAATTCGTTATTTTTCAATTTATTAAAATTGTCCGTTATAAAAGGCAGTTTTTCTTAAGGCGGATCTCTGCAAGCTAATTTTAAGTGGTCTTGTATGGACAATTTTCAAATAAGATAAAAATATTGTATATGTGTGCGTAAAGTAAACCCCGCTATATCTGCAACCCAGTGACCATATTGAATCGGTTCCTAATTTTGGGTAAATATAATATGGACCTTTGAATTGGCTCTCGAAATAATATTATTTAACAAGGGGTTCTTAAAGTACTTTGACTCGTGTATTCGTTGAATATTCACCATTTATTTATACTACATACGAATATTTGTCAAATAGCCAAATATACCATTCCAATGATTTGTGTATTATATTTTATCGATCATTTTTCATCGCCGTATTCCTGCGGTATTATACCTACCTATATATAAATATATTATTATATGGTACTAATTGTATAAATTCTTGTTGTTTATCGTGTCTTTAAGTCGGACATTTAGTCTTATCACATCGATCGTCATAAACTACTGCAAAAATGTCTGATTGATAATCACGCTATAATGGTATAAAACAATAAAAATGTTCGGTTTTTCGTCGGAGCACGTGCAAAATACAGATATATAGGCCAATATTTAACTTAAATATTCGGATTGACATTTCCAGATCCCCAATCAGTTGGATATAATCTATATAAATGAAAAAAAATGTATTGATTATTTATTAGAAACGTACGATTTCTTTTATTTCCACCAGATATTTGGGCAGAAAGAGCATAGTATAGTATTTATCGCACAACCAACTCGCCGTGTGATTTTTTTACCACTCCAAATTTAATTCACTATTTTATTTACGGCTTCCAAATATTTTCAACTTCTTTAATATATTATATAGTACTCAATCTGATACTATGCGAATTATTGCAAGAAGCACCAGTACAATAAAACCACACCGGAAAGAAATTGGAGATAAAATACATTTTTTAGAAGATGAAAAATTCGGAAACACGACACCGGTATAATTTCAAGGTTTCAATAATATATAAAAATATTAGCCAACAAATATATGTAAACCATGAGTATAAGCCTTAATTAATTAAATCTTATTAGGTACGTACATATTTATTAAATCATTTTGTGTGAATATTTTTTTTATATATAGGTAAATGACTTTTTACAATGTTCCTATATTTGTACGACGCCCACCACCTTGCGTAATAGTTGTCATATAACGAGGCGTTCAGCTTAATAACTGTTCGTGTTTTAATTTTTTAACTATTTAGCTTTTATTTTTTCTCCGCTTACTAGATTACTATATGTACAACTTGTATTTATTAAATAATTTTGGATATGAAAAAAATATATGTTTTTTTTTTTATAAAATAGACTTTTTTCAATGTTTTTATATATTTGTATATACGAATAATTAATATTAATTTGTATTACGTAATATAGTTGTATTTTGTTCGATATATAACTCCCGATCAATTATAAATATATAATATTCCTGTGTTTATCAGCTCTGTAAAATATATGAACGTGATACCGTAAACCATGTGTTAAAATTAAGAATATACTAAACTTATTCGGTTATCCTGAGTGTGACTGATGTGAACTGTTGAACTTTAAACAATTATAATACAATTTTGGTATAACTCATACACTTTTAAAAAAAATCTTTAGGAAGCCAATTCAAAGGTATACTTTTGGGCGGGATCGTTTTCCTCAAAATAATTTTATATTAAAATAAAATAATATCGCTTATTACAAGAATACATATTTTATACTGTTCGATTTACAAGTAGGTATACCTACTAAATGTTACATATTTAAAACGAAAAAAAAACTTTTATATTGATATTATATATGAATTTTAAATTATTTTAGACGAATTATTTTGGAATAATTGGTATATGTTTTTATTTATTTATTGTCTTTATATTCCTTCTTTTTCATTATAGATATTAATACAACATTAAGTTAAATATAAATATAAATAAACCTATCAGTGTTACTAAAAATCAACAATTTGGCAATATACAGTACCTAGGTGTATTATGTAATATTATGCAGTTAAATGTAACGGTACTTACCTACACAGATTTTTTTTATCGGAGAAAAATGAGCAATTGAGAAACGTACCTATATAGTGGGTGGAGGAAAATAGAAGTGGTGAAAAACGGAATCAGATATTTATAGAAGTAAAATGGATACGACCGTACTTTTTAAGTGTCAAATATCGAATACCTGGATTTGGGAGCCAATTCAATTTCTCCGTGCAACCCGTAGCATCCCTAGCATTACGCGTTTACGCACAAAATGATAATTTCATGAATTTCTTCTAAATTTTACTCAAAAGTTTTCAAATTTTATCCATTGTATAGCGATATATCATATAGTTTGATTTGGATTTGGAAAACAAATTTTAAATTCATCTACAAATTAATTTTTAATCGACTTTTTTACTTTTTCAATTTTTATATCCAATATTATAATATTTGATCATCGAATATTTAGTAATTTTAGATTTTGAGCGGAGCCAAGGACCTATAATATATTAGTGCTGCAGGTTACACAATGATGTTTATTTTTTTCTCTTTGTTAACAAATTTTCGGCCCAGAAGGAGTGCTCCGATATTTACATGCTTAACCGGTTTCCGGTAGCAAATTTCATCTAGTTGGTACTATTTAGAGAGGTCATTTTTAAATTTTCTCACAAGTTTTTTACTGCGTAAGGAAAAATAACCAAAAAGTGATATACGGCAAAAATACAATATTGTCAAATCGAGATTTTTTTATTCGTAATTTCGAAAATAATGATTTTAAAATCTTGAAATTTATACCGAATATTTTATATACTATATTCATGTTGTTTAAATTTAAAAAAATGTATTTGCAATTTTGGGCTATTTGTAGGTAGATATTTTAAACTTTGAAGTTTTTAAGTCCTAAAAGGGTAATTCTGGGTTTTAAGACTTGACAATTTTATTTAAATATACGTTAATCTAATTAAATTTAAAAAATCCGTTGTCACTTTTTTTTTATAGTAATTTTAATTTTTTGATTAAAATTATAGATTTTGAGATATTTAAATTCAAATAATTGGTAAAGTGAGATTTTAAGATTTAAAAAAATTGAATATAACGTTAGTTGTACAATACTTTAATTAAATTTAAAAAATCGACGGTTAAAAATTATTTTAGGTTCTGAGCGTATAGGAAGCTATATATAGTTGGTTTTACAATTATGTTTATTTTTTTTCTCAAGTCGTCGCGCATGTCCCATAGTAATTTTACTTCTACAAAATTGATCTTTTTCAAAGCCTTATTTCGTTTAAAATTACAAGGTGGGAATATAATAATGTACTACAACAGCAGCCTGCAGTGCATTTTTAACTATATTTAATTCTTACTCTGGAAAATACGCAAATTGTTGTATATTATTATATAAATATGTACATATTATACATTGGAATTGAACATATATTGCTAATTTTTATTGTATGTAGTATAATGTATTTCATTGTTTAAAAGTATTAATTAGTAATTGGAAGAAAACAACTATGGAAACTTTAAACACAATACTATAGATAAAATCTCGTGACGAAAATTATACTGACTGTGTAATTATTGCTGTAATAGTTAACTATATTAGTATTACGCCTATCACTATTGTAAATAAATATTATTTATACTCGTATTATACATATAGGTAAATAGTAAGGTCACGCTCAATCAGATGTATTTCTTGGTTTGTTCATACGGCGAATACAAACTTAATGTTTAAATATATACAACTGACAGTAACACTTACATCGAAGCTCCATTCAGAATCGTTTTCTTTTTCGAATGCAATGATTATTATCATCGCTTTCAAATGCAGTACATCCGCCAAGATTGTCCTGTCTGTCTAATAAGCGAAGTGTTCCGCTCTTAATAACACCAGACGAGCGAAGAAGTGCTCATTTTATAGAACAATTTTAAGGAATAAATAAGAAAAAATATTTAAAAAGTAAAAATGTCGTTTAAATGTATAAGAGTTGTTAACGGATTTAAATCAGTTTTCGATACGATAACAACATGTTTAAGACCATTCGAAATATGCGTATTTAGTATTTACAATAAAATCTTAGACCTACCCCTACTTACAATCAAATTAATAACACGAGAGATCGTAGGATAGATATATAGGATATAATTTTTTAATGTGTACCCAGTAGTATAACCCGTCCAGTTCATCTGCGCCCTTGGCGACCGTTACACTTTTAAATTTGTTGGGGTTATTAAAATTGTGGAAACACAAGAGTATGTAGTGTTGCCTACTTGCTTTTTTTTTTTTTTTTTTTTTTTTTGAGTTTATCTCTATGGAATACTCCCGGTAAAATAGTGATTACCCAATAATATTCATATGATAATATAAAAATCGCACATTGTAGGTATCATACATATCGTTCAATTAATATTTTTGAACCCCTGATCTAGACATCAAACGTGTGACGTCACCGAGGGCGCAGATGAACGGGACGGGTTGTAGAAAATAAGTTCGTGACGCCACTGTATAATATAATTTAACATAAAAAACAAAAAAACGTAGTGATGTAAATCATGGAAAAAAAATCTAAAAAAACAGTATGAAAGGCAGGTACTCTCTTAATTCTTCAAGACTCTTCGCGCGGCGCTTGAATTCGGCGTGCGGCGAGGAGACGTGTGTATGTACATACACGCGCACACGTTATGATAATTTATACACTGAAAACGTTGCGGCGGTAACACCGGTTACGTACCTGGTTAGGTATCCTATTTACATATATAATAAATGTACGTAAACGTACGGGTATGAATTACCGAAATACCATAATATATATATATTATGAGATGTATGTAGTCTATATATATATATATATATATATATATATAAAATATTATCGTATTCGTATAGGCGTATAATGAATATCAGGTACTCAAGTCACAAACGGTCTGTATAGTTCTAAACTTCTCGAATAGTGATGAGCAAAACAATACCAAAACCAATTATTGCGAGTCTTGGTCTTGGTCGTGTTGGCCCAATCTTGGTATTGCTATTGTATTCGACGCAGTGCTTGGAAGGAATAGCGCGTTCAAAGGAACTCGTTCCATTGACACTTGGTTTAATTTTCAGGAACGTGTCGGGAACGAAGTTCATCTTTTGTGTGAAAGAACGTATTGGATTTTCGTTCGTTTTTTGTAGGAACATGAACGTTTATTTTCATTCCTTTAAAATATATGTAAATATATAATTTAAATTCACGTCTATATTAAAGTGCCATAGTAAATATTTTGTATGCATTTCGAGTCTCTGATTTGATTATTTTCCAATTTATAACGAGTATGTCTGATTTACATTATAAATAATTTTCTTTGATCACTGCATATTTTTAAACATTTCAAAATTGTTGAGGAACGAATAGTGTTCCTTTTTTAGGAACGAGGAAAATAACTAGTTCCTCTCTTCAAGCTTGGAACGTAAAAGGATTTAGTTCTTTTTTAACAAAAGAAACACGAACAAGAGCTAATTACTTTTTTAAACGAACTTTCCAAACACTGATTCAATGTAAAAACTATTCGGCGTACCTATAGTGATATAGTGAATGTTGGTGGAGTGTACACTATATGGAACAAGTTACGCAGACTTACTTGATCGCGATTGGTCGATGTTAATTCCTTTTCAGCGTTCCAGTAATATCACAGAACATTGCAGAGCGGACGACACGGCTCGAAAAACGATCATAGGAACGGTTTAGGTTTCGGTCTAGCATTTACCGCCAGACCAAGACTGATTTTGCTCATAGCTATTCTCGATTATATTAGATATAAGTGTTAGCTCAATAATGTATACCAGTTTTACCAGCTTTACTAAATGACAATTAAAAATAATGTGTATTTAATATAATATTTTCCAAATTTTTGAAATTTAACTGGATTGAAATTCAGAAATAATACTTTGTTTGTTCACAAATCAACATTTTCTACTGTAGGCTACTACATAATATTTAAAATAATATATAAATTATATTTATCTATATAGTATATATTCGAAAAATTCAGAAAGCGTATTCTACCTATATACTATTATAATACATCATGAGAAGAAACAATTAGTCTAACGTTGTAAATCGTGACTGTCGTATAAATTATAGTTTATACTAACTGACTAATGATAATAATTAATCTTATTCTTGGAACACCGTGTAGTTGGAAAAACCGAGTAGGGCCTATACTCCATTGACATAAATAAAACATGTGTATAATGGGGTATTAATATTTGATTAAAAAATAATACATGGCAAAGACGGGAAAATTACATTCTCATCAGAATTTAATTAATTTTCGTGGAGTGTTAATTTATTGAGCTACAGGAGGGTGCTAATGACCCAAAACTACAAAAATATACAAGGGGAGATACAATTACTGTTTCATTGTTTTCGTCTGTACGAGAATAGTGTTTATTATAGCTTATATATTTTGTTTAATTGTCGAATTTTAAGAGTTAAATGGCTCATACACGATCAATATTACTGTGTATATCAAATATAGATTGTCTATATTGAAATATTGATAAATATAATAATTGATTTTTAAAGACGCGTTCTGTACTTCTGCCATTAATATCGTACGTTGATAGCCCTGTAACAATAACTTTTCGATTCTCAAAAATATTCGATACCTAGTCTAGTTGATTTAGTCGTAGTTCAGATAAAAGATTTTCACGATTGCACAATTGTACTGTCTTCGTTTTTTAATCGTTCTTTAGCACGAAAACTCTGCTTGCATTTTTTTTAATATCATTATTTGAACTATCTTTAATTGTACTATTTGAACTATAATTTAACTGTATACCTAAACTTCCTAATGATTTCCATACTTTTACTGGTACACCATCCGGTCTCACCGCTTTCTTCATTTTCATTTTTCTAAACGCATTCCACACTTCTTCTACCGCCTCTCTCGAAAATTCTTCATTTAATAATTCTTTCCATTTGTTTATTAACTCCCTGACTTTTGTTAACACCCTCCTATCATTATATTTTACACATCATGCATTTTTAAAATCTCTAGATTATTTTTCTCCTCCCTTATCCAGCTTGTACACTTATTTTTCCCCTTCTCTTGAGAAATCTCTCATACAACTTATCATGTTTCTCTAATTTAGCTTTACCCACTGCACTTTTTGTTACTTTACATAAGCTCTTGTATTCTATCCAATCATCCCTCTTCCTGGTTTTCTGCCATTTATTAAACTGTGTTTTTTCTTTGATATTTTCTTTTCTTTATCCCTTTACCATATTTGCTTATCCCCTGGCATATTACCTCTACTCTTACCAACAACTTTTTTCATAGGCGTGTCTACAGGAGAGGCAGGGTGGGCACCGGCCTCCCCAGTGACTTAATTCTTGGCCTTTTGGTTTATAATCTACCATGGTTGAAACTATAAATTTTAAACAGCTATCAATTTGTCTAATATTTTATTCACGATTATAGATATAATCGTGATAACTAGTTTCAAAATATTCATTATCAATATATTATATAA
>JAIPRL010013168.1:0-10937 GCA_025469235.1 Pemphigus obesinymphae
TGGATTGGCCTTACTAAACATATACCGAAATTTTGATTTAAATGTGGAAGAAATTATCGATAGATTTGCAATGTTACCACGAAAATGGGATTTTATACTTTAGTTTGTATTTTTTTTTATATAAAATATATAAATTGTTTGATTTTTTTCTTCTATCTATACTTAAAATTTTAATATACCTAGGTAATTGTATGTGCATATAATAATCAAATACATTTCTGTTCTGTTCATAATACATATTATTTAAAGTTTTATTTATTTTTATTACTATTATTATTCCTAATATTCCTATTTCCTAAATATACTTACTTCTGAACACTGAACAAATGACATACATACAGTTTGAATATTTAGCATAATAATTGTCACATTAAAAATAATGAGTAAGTAGGAAGAAATTGTTTTATTATGTTGCTGTACAATTTGTATTGCTATATTTTGTAACCCTCCCCCCCGTAATTTTATTCTGTGTACGTGCCTGTCGATAGGTATATTTCTAAATTAAAATTTGTTGACAACAATTTCTGAGAGGCTTAAATTTAATATGGTGTATAATAACAGATACTATAAAAATTAATGCTTATCATCTGTACACGACAGTTGTAACGTAAAATATAATTTTGGAATGTTTTCGTTCCCATTATAATGTAATCTGCATATGGTATATTATCTGTATTGATATACACGTGTGTCGCAAACGAACTGCATTATCGCTATGCATGGGTACTTATATTTAAGTTGAAATATACACATTATATTATAATATGTAATTATAATTATGATGAACATAATAATAATATAATATCATTACTGTGATGGGGTCGGTGCGTAAAGTAATGTATAGTAATAATTATTATTATATATGTTACATTTGTCTGAATTTCGTTTATATTTCCTAAGATTAACTCTCCAGCCATTAGACAATATGCGTACAAACAAAGTACACGGAAATACGATTAAAACGTTATACAAAGACTCTCACGAATTTTTAGGGGTTTTTATAAGTATGATGGTTTGAAATCTATACATTTATAAATAATAATTCACGACTAACGTTTGAAGTTTAAAGTATGAAGCCTTTCAGTCTTGGCAATTGAAAAGTTAGGTCATAGGCAGTATACAATATATAGTCACTATATTATAATGCTTCGATGGTTTTACATATGCCCATCATTATGGACTAGTCGCCTTCAAGATTGCTGACAGTAGTAGCGTAGCCGGAGGGACAAAGAGACAATGACGCTCCCATGGACTGTAATTTTGTTTTTGAATTTTGATCATGTTTATTTTTCTATAGTTATGTCTTTAGTTATTTTTTTATGTATATACACTCTCCTTTTGATAGAAGCCCAGTAAAATAGGAGTCTTACGGAAACGGCTTTCTGATAGCAAATTCGTTCTAGTTGGTGTATCAAAAATGGTAATTTTTCGATTTTCCCAGTAATTTTCTCAAGTAATAACTGAAAATTAGCAAAAATTATAATAAATTAGATACTTAAAGTGACAGAAATTTTAAATTTTAAGTTTAACAAAAAACATAGCATTAGTAAAACTACATGTAACAATTGCAATACTGCTGAAAATGATAGTGATGATTAAAACATTACCAAAGGTATTTCAGTAATTATAAAGTTTTGTTATTACCCGGTATTTCTTTTAAATTTTGATTTTGTTTATTATATATTGGTATAATTATTATTTTATTTTTTTTTGTGAAAGTAAAAATATTTTCAATACACGTGTTACAGTTTTATATATATTTTATTTTTGTTTATTTTTTAAGTAATAAAAGCTAGTTTTATGTGGATAAATTTGTTTTCTTAATAGCTTCTGATTAGATAAAACTGTGTAAGATGTTTCTATTAGTAAAAAAAATAAATAGAAAATGCCTAAAAAGAATATTGCGGCATGGAGTGCCACAAGCGTGCACTAACGTTACAATCAAAGATGCGTGCACTTAAGGATTAAACATCGATATATCTGATCATTCCATATAATATTATTTGATTACTAGTAATTAATTATCGTCTAAATATATAACGTCTATATTTACGTAAATGCGATTTGACGTCTAAAGCATATGCGTTAGTAAAATATGAATTTGTCGATCGAAAGTTGTACGAATGTGTTGTTTGAATTGTGAAATCTGAAGTATAATAATAGACCGAAATGGTAAATCAGCTGCATAGCAATGTAGCACGAAAAATTATAGAGCGTTACCGTAAACATACTATAGGAATGTACTAGGTAGAGACGATCCAAGTATGCGAAACATGTAAATAATATACTATTTATAAATACCTAATATTTTAACGGGTAGGTGTACTAAAATACTTACGTATATTATTTATATATTCCGCTGTTGAATGATGAATATTGTGTACAGTCTGCTGCGGTAGTCCAAAATTAACTGTCGTCTAATATATAGTGAGTATATGTATCAGTCGGACTTGTCTGGTAACACAGATATACCGAGTTCTGGGTAAAAAAAAAAAAAAAAAAAAAAAAAAATAGTCAAAAAAGTCGGAAAAAATTACAAAACGTATAATATAGCGTACAGGCCCGCCCGAATCGGCTGAACCTGGCAAGTCGGGAACGCGTAGTAGTCGCGCGTGGCGTGGAAGTGGAAAAATATTAATTATTCATTACGCGCGGACGGTTAACGTCGGCGGGAGGCTCCCGCCGTTGGGGCTTATCCGAGTGCACGTCACACATGTGCGCCGCGGGCCAATTTCGGGTCTCGCCTGGAGAATTCATCAACCGTGAATAGAGCAGCCAAACGTGTGCGCGATAACCTAGAAATATGATACATTATATTATTGTACATTACGTAAAACGCGAATTTCGCACATTTTGCGACCACACTACCGTATCGTACTATACCAACCTAACCGTTCGTTCGGTGTTTTTTTCTTTTCCCCTCCCCCCGACCCTCCCCCCGTCGTGTTAATTTTTCACACTCGTTTTTTTCGTTCGTCCCTCTCAGCTCTTCCATCTCCAGTCGTGGTCGTCGAGTCAAACGGCGTTTCATAATTTCGCGTCCGTTACGCAGTGAGCGCCATCCCGTCAGCAGCGACTATCTGTTCTGTAACTCCGTACTGTTTTCACGAATCAATTCGATAAGTACGCATCTTATCGGAATTTTGTTATGGAATTTGTGATCCTGTAAACGACTCTATCGTTAGCTTGCGCTGGCGAAATGTATTACACCCAGGTCGATAAGACACCGACGGAATGTTTATAATATTGTAGTACGTATATTGTATCCGATGTGACAAAATTTGAAAACCTTAGTATAATACTACAATATTAATTATGTTGTATTCAATAATCAATGTTCACTACCCATATTTAACAAAACATTTATTTTGATTATTATAATAACTATTTAAGTATGAAGAGAGCGGCTTCTAACTCTATATATCTACTTACATTATTAACAATCGACTACCTACCTACTTGTATTTTTTATAAAACACGGTTTTTTAAATGTATTTATTCGTTTAACATAGTATATAATATTATTAGTTAAATTTATCAATTTAGCTGAGTCTTTCTTTTAAGACCTCCTACTCCCAACCCAAAAAGTACAACACAATAATTTAGAAAGATGTTATAAAGATGAAATATAAGTTCGAGTTTGTGAACCAAATAATATGTGATAATGATAAATTATAACATACTTTATAATTTAATAACGCTTAACGGCTAATTTTCACTGTCCTATACGATATCGGATATTTTCTATACCTTAACGATAATATTCGTTATAAATCTGTAACGGAATCAATCTATCGATAATTATTCGATAGTATGGTAATTTCGTTATCTTAACGTACCGAAAGTGGTCGATAACAGGTCTTTTCGAGTTACAGAATAGAGCTACAGTCAAAATAAAACATATATAATAATAATAATAATAATAATAATAATAATAGGTATATATTGTTATCATATCTGCAGGCTGCAATGCATTTCAGCCGACAGTGGCGCATACGCGTGTCGCACGTTTTAACACCACAATAATGCTGTACGTCTTTGAGACTTGTATATCATGACTATATTATAATAATAATATATTCACAAGAAAGACGTATTTTTCATTTGTTTTTTTTTCATCTAAATTGCATCCCCGAAAGTAAGTGACTTGACGTCTACGAAACGGTACAAAACACACACGGAGAGTAAACGATTTATTTAAATAACACACGTGCTATATTAAAAATAAACTGTCTCATCTCGGAGTCTGGTTTATTTTTTTTTTTCTTATCGCGTGTATCTAATGTTATTATTATTTTTTTATTTAAAGAAAATAACTATCTAACGTATTCATGGAGTTATTACATTATTACTATGGTACTCTGCAGCAGTGACTTCAATATTTAATCTCGTCGTTTATTATATTGTCGTTCAACGCGGTTCATCGGTTTATTATAATTCGATTTTTTTATATTACCGTTTATGACAAAGAAAAAAGCAATCTTTGTAACACCCTTAATATCAACATATAGTTTATCCAAATATATTAGGGAAGTTTATAAACGATTATCTTAAATGCAGTTAGTTAAACTCGCATAAAATACTTTTGTTAAGACTTAAAAGTGAAAACACTGAAAAAAAATGTGATTAATGAAAATATCGATTAAATTAACAAAATGTTGTGACTATACAGTCAATAAACATTTTTGTTTCATTAATAATTTTATATTTGATCTTTTATTTTATTTATTTTTTAATAATAAACGCCCTAATGGGCATAGAGTACAGATATAAGTAAGATGTATATAGAAAAATACTAATAAGTACATAATACATAAATAAAGAAACAAGAATAAACAAGACAAATCAACACAAATCAAAGCAATAACAACCTGGTAGTATAAATTGTTTATATGTATATTGATCTAATAGGTAATCATTCTGATAATATACTATTTATGTAATAATTAATGTTAAGTTTTTTTTCGGTGTAGTTGAAATATATTTTAAATAATTTAAATTCGATAAGTTTACAGTTGAAATGGAAAACATAATCTTAATTATGCTAAAAAAAAAAAAGTAAATTTTTATAGAAATTAAATGTATATGAAATTTAAATTTATATATTGTATATTTATGAAGGGATTTATAACACCATCGATATCTGTCAAAATGTTGAATTAACTTAGATCGGATTTCGATTAATGTATTTACAACTCTCTACCAATAACTGTTTTTCTTTAATTTTAAGAGAAATATTTAACTATAAAAGATAAATTAATGTAAACTTGCTTAAACTTGTTATATAATTAATAGTGAAAATTATTAACTAATTTAATTAAAAAAGCTTAAAACAGATTAACCTTTTAACTAGTTTATATCTATTTTTGATAATAACAACTGCAAGATCATAATGTTAATCGAGTAGTACTACAAGTTATATCTGGTTCTTATTAAGCATACCTATGAATAAAAATTATATTATTTTCTCAAAAATCATATAGAGTTTAAATTTAAAGAAAAAATATTGTATTTGATTTTTGTTTATATAAATATATATTATACTGAAAAATAAATAGATTTTAAATTGCATTTTTGGGTAGGTTTAGTAAATTTGGATTTGATCAATATCATCTCAACGATTCGATGGAACACAAATCGTGTGGTATTATTTTTAATATAGGTCTTATATCTCAATAAATTAAAATATTTTAGAATGTTTCACCGATTGATTTCTATTATACAAACACGATATTATTGACTTATTTAGGACTACTATCTTATATACAATACTTAGGAAATAAATTCAAAGCTTATATTTCGTTTTTAAACCGTTTCACCTTCTTCGTGGAATAAAATTTGCAAGACAGTTATTTATAATAATTACCTATTATGGTAGATATGTTTTTTGAATTGATAATTAAAAAATGAATGCATAATTTAGATATTATAGTACTATAATTCTTTTTAAATCGTGGAGATTTTCGATTAAATTCGTAAAATCACTAATGACTATATTACATTATACATTTTATTATAAAGCCCCAAACCTGGTTAATAATCCTAGATCGTAACGATAAAAATATTAACCAAAATGAAAAATACGGTTCTACTAGTATATTAACTACATAATATACAGAAATAGAGTAACGGTGTTATTGTCCAATCTTATAAACTGAGAGGAGATAAAAACGTACACCATTTATAATATTATAAAATGTTGTATATAAAGTATATACTCGTAATTCCGATAAAAATCGATCGAATTATTGTCTTATTGTGCTGCCCCAATTGAAAAGAATCATTTTTTATTCAGTATTTATTCACTTTGAACGACACTTGCAATGATTTTGCATCGTTTTTCTATCCTTCCATTTTCACGATACATTTACAAATATAATGGTGCAATGATTCATCCCGGTTTAAGTATTTAAGCAAATAACGCGACGTTGCGTGCACAAAATCAACAAATGAACCGCCGGACTTATTGTTTATCAATACACATGTGTATTTCAGATAAAGTATTTTAATATTAATATTTATTATACCTATTGTAATTATAGTACAACGTATTTATATGTTTCAAAAATTTAAAATTATACCTTTTGTTGGAGATTCTATTTGGAAATTAATATTTCAAAATAGTGTACCAAACATTTTTTTTTGGATTTAAATATTTGATTTAAAACATTTATAGTAAAATATGTTTAGAAAATTTTTTTTAAATGTATATAATAAAAAATATAATTATAAAAAGTTATATAATTACACTATATTATACACTTTATGTAATTAACTTAATAGGTATATTTACAAAAATTTTATATTAAATTTTTTTAAATAATATTATGATTATAATTTTTGTGTAATTGAAATTAGTGATTTAAAAACTGCTTATATTTGTTTAACCATTAATAAATAAAGTAAATTATATTCTAAAAAATAACTATAAATACAATATAATTAATTTATGTTGCAAAAATATAATATTTAAAATGAGAAAATGTGCCCGAGTATTCAACTATTAGCAATACAAAAAATCTTCTTTTATTCTAGGGCCTAAGCACATTTTTATATATATATATTATTTTTATAATTTATAATAATTTTAATTATATATATTATTATTGATTATTTAGTATTGATTTATGGGCATATTATTTATATATTTAAAAAAAAAGTCCAGTAATATATTAAAAAAGATAGAGGTGTGCATTGTATCTAATTAATAATATAATATTTCTGACTGGTTCGAGACGTAAACATTTGAATTCCATTACAAGTAAATAATACAGTTTATAAGTAGTTATTGACATTGTATTTCATTTATTGAAAATTTATAGAAATTAAATTTAAAAAATCTATTTTGTACTATATGCATATAACAATTTTAAATGTTTAAGATTTTTATTACAAAAGAGTTAATTTAAGGTTTTAAGACTTGAAAGTATCACACAATTTTAAAAGTATGCCATTTTAGCTATATTCAAAAATATTGAAAATAGATGAACTCAAATTTAATTAATAGTTATTTCATTTTTTTTATAATATCCAATTAAATGTCTAAATTATTCGGTAGAAAATGTTTTATATCGAGGAAAAAATGGGTCTATACACTTAAGATATTTACCAAAACATATATAAGTACAAAATTAATGTAAAAATGTTTTAATTTTTTCTCACAATTTTAGGTTAGTTTTGTAGTTTTTCGTAATAAAACAGTTAATTTTAGATATTACATATAGTTATTCTCATATTTTATACATAGAAGCTTCGCCCAAAATAGTTATATCAAAATAAAAATGATTTATCATTTATTTAAAATTCAATATATCTAATAATTATATTATATTAATATTCAATATATCTACAACCAAAGTCTACCCAACGAGCAAAGTTCTTCCACTCAAAACAATACTAACTGGATTTTAGATTTTGAGCATAGCGAGGGAGCAAGTGATTTTACATTTATGATTATTTAGGTATTTATTTTAATTTTATTTTTCTGTTCACACTTTTTCTACCGGAAGGAGAGCTCCGATCTTTACAAGCTTAAACTTTTTCCGGTAACAAATTGCATCTAATTGGTACATTTGAGATGTAATTATTTAATTTTCTTGAAAATTTTTTTAATGCGTAAGGAAAAACTACCAGAAAATGATGAAATACGGCAAAAATTCGATTTTGTCAAATCGTGATTTTTCATTTCTTTGTAATTTTGAAAAATAATGACTTTAAAATCTTGAAATTTATATTGAATATTAAAATTAGTTATATATTACGTTGTTAATTTTGGATTTAATGACCTGAAAATTTTATACAACGTTAAATATACGTTACTCCAATTAAAATCAAAAAATTTCAAAAATCCGTATTCACGATTTTTTTTAATAACCCAAATAGTTGGTGATATAAGATTTTAAGACCTAAAAGAATTAATATAACGTTAGTCGTACATTACTTTAACTAAATTCAAAATATTTAGAATTTGGATGAATTTTGGAAAAAAATTATTTTAGATTCTAAGTGTAGCGTGGAAGGTAGTGGTTTTACAATGATGTTTATTTTTTTTTCTTTTAAGTCCACGTACATGTCACTCATGTAACATAGTAACTTTTCACCTATGAAATTGCTACTTTTTCCATCTGTATTTTGTTATAAATGTATAAATGTATAATATACACATTATAGTATTCACCAATTTCTAAATTTATTATGCCTATATTATTTGATGTATGATTATTATTTTAATTTTTATTTGATTATTATATATATAATATATATATATATATATAATATATAATATATTATACATATATTGTTATTATATTTTGATTATATCATATTGATTGTTTAATTACTTATTTTAATTTTTATTATTTAATAATAAATATGGTTTTTATATACAACAATTGAATCAATGAGTTCTTATAATATTTTGTTACCTAGTTTTTAAAAATCAAAATAGAAACTAAACTTTAAATAAAATATAGGTACCTACTGAATGTATGTTTGAAATGAACAGTTATGTGCTTAAATTAAATTAAATTTAATTAATTTGAATAATGATGGGATAGGAATGATATACCAAATATAATAAAAATAAAAAAAATTGATAACCTAATAATTATAGCTAGTATTGATCAAATTCAATAAGTCACAACAAAATCAACTAAAAAAAACTAACCTATGGCCATAGCATATATATATATATAACATTAAAAGAATATATGTCTATGGACAATAAATATCAGTAATAATATTTACAATAATAATAAATATAGTAATACCCGTATATCGGTTAATTACATTGATATAATGTCTATAAAGATAATAATGACAAACGCACGTAATTAACGGCCGACCTGATGAATACACGGTAAAAAACGAAAAATAATTGAATGTTGCCGCAGTGGCGAACACGACGCGACAATTACGACCGCGCGGAAAAAGGCATACGAAAGTGCACGAATGCGCATGCACGCGGCCGTTGACCGATAAGCTAAATCGGTCCGTGGTTACACAATTATAATCTTATAATATTGCGTAAACAACGCCTATAGAGTCTAAAATTCTAGAAATATATTATTTAAATAAGGGAATTTGGGGTGTTTTATCTAAAAGAACGTCACACATACAGTTTTTAAGAAGTTTTAATAGGACATTAAAAAAAAAAAATAAACATTCTTTTAAATAAATTTTCCAAATAGTTTTGATCAGCGATTTCTGTCAGTACCAATATGGGCAATATGTATTGTGGTGTAATAATAATATTTGTATTAAAAAATAAAGTTGCATTTAAAAAAAGAAGAAAAAAAAGTTAAATTGAAACAAATTTCAAACCCAAAAATTAAAATTGTTTTTAGACTTCCTAACTACTCGAAAAGTTGTAATCCGAAACAATTGAAAACCTAAATATATTTAGAATCAAACATTAACTAACTAGCACACATTGAAGGTCAATTTTTATTATATTTTATTTTTAAACAAAAACATCGTGCTGACGTAATAATAAAAACACGAAAACGATAAAAAAAAAATACTATTAAAATGTATATAAACATTTTTTTCAGATAGTTTTTCTTCAATATATCCTTAAAATTGCTTATATTCATTCGGCGTATACGATGACGTCCCCTTAAGTTCACCTTCGTCGTATATACGTCCGTTTACGAGATAAACTTATAAAACCTCTGACCTCCTAGTGAACAAGAGATAACCGTGATATGATATCGCGGGCTTCCGATTAAAAAGTGCTATTTCCATTTTTTCCAAAAATCTGTTTTTTATACATTATTTGTTAATTTTTTGTATTGCATCTTTTGGTCTTGGAATTATATCGATTCTATTATTATTAAGCAAGATACAGAGAGTTAAAAAGTGCTATATCGATAAAATGTACGAAGTTGTGAAAACTATTAGTACATTTTAGTCCTAATTATTAAATCAAGTTTTTACTCTAATATAAATTTATCTAATTGGTATATAAAACATTATATTTCGAATAAGAAAGTGCTATTTATGTAATGTATTATCACTGGTACAATAAAATGTTGGGTAGATACAATAATATTGTTAACTTACTCACAAAATATTGTAAAAGTTATTTTTCTTGCGACCTCGTTTGTGAACATTGCATGTCATTTGCGTATTTAATATTTATATTGGCTAACAAAACTATTATTAAGAATCTTATCCTATCAACTATAATTTTGTATTTTATTATTTTACTCCGTCAAAATATATTATTAATCCTTCAATGTCCATTTTCGGGTCTAGGACATCTCGCCGCCACCGTTTCGCCGCCAACCACCTCGCCGCCGGACACTTCGCCGCCACAACCAATATTAATTTATAACATTTTAAAAATGTAAAAAAAAAAAATATTATCGAACTTTATTATTATGTCACCATCGACCTATTCTCCTCCACCCCACCATTTCGTTGCATTTTTTCAA
>JAIPRL010013169.1:0-10935 GCA_025469235.1 Pemphigus obesinymphae
CTTGTCGAAATATTTATTTGTACCAGCAATACATGATACTTTTATTACCTACCATTTGAGTTACCATTTATTACAATTAGTTACCTATTATTATTAGTTTTTAAGTACCTACACATAATTACAGAGTAGCCGACCGATTCAGATATATAGTTGTAAACATAGGAATAGGTGACCGGGCACACTTATTATTATTATAAATTCCCGGCCCAAACATTGGGTATCCTTAAATTTCTTAATGCAATCTACAGTATTTCTCGGTCTATACTATCGTACGTTTGCTTAAACTCTATAAACACAATATGCAGATCTTTATTATACTCGTAAATTTTTCCATTAGCTGTCTTAATGTAAAAATATTATCGGTGGTAGACTTTCCTCTTCTAAATCCAGTTTGATATTCTGCTAATATGTCTTCTGCGTATACTTCTAGTCTTCTGAGTAACGCTATTTATAGTACTTTATAAGCCGAGTTTAACAATGATATTCCACGATAATTTAACACTATTCCGATGTCTCCCTTCTTGAAGATTCGGGAAATTATTCCTGTCTTCCAATCGTTAGGAATCTATTCGTTACGCTATACGTATATGTCACTTATCAGGGATTGCATTTCTTTCATTATATCTTTCCCCACCATTTTGAATAGTTATTCAAAGTATTGTTGCAGATGGACAATGGTCTAAATGTAATTATAAAATGAAGTACGATGCATCATCTGGCATAGTAAGTTATTTTAATTTTATAATAAATATTTACCTATAAAAAAAAAAGTGGAAAGGAGGAAATAGTGTTGATAGAACCAAAAAATTAAACAATGACAATTTCTGGGTATAAATCAAAATTATAGAATATTTATTCATTATTTACATAGGCAACAATAAGTGGATTTAAAACCAAGATGGTTTTATTTGTTGGTATTCGCAACAAATATTGTGTTATTTGTCAGAGGTCTGTAACAAGAAATTCAGTTGTGCCAGAACACGAATGTTTTTAAATTGGAAGAAAACTTCATCTAGTATGGTGGCAGACGGTGTGGTAGAAGATATTTTAAAAAGTATAAAAATGCATGGACTAAACTTTAGTTTATTTTATTTTAGTCACTAAAGTTTTATCGAATTATTGGTAAAAACATTTTTGTAGATATAATTTATACCTATAATTTCTAGTAACTACGTATCATTTCAAGGGAGATTTATGTATATTCTATAATATTATATATTTTTATGTATATATTTTATATATTTTATAATACTATATAATATTTACTGTGTATACGAATAATAATTATTGGAGACGAGTACTATAAAATAAAGTTCCATTAAAAAGTTTTATAAATTACCTACGTATTAAAATTATTCATAGGTATAAGTTTATAATTCAAGGTTTAAATAATATAACTATATTTATATATAATATATAAGTACCTATCCTACCTATAATAGGTACCTATCTACATTATTATATAGGTTGAATCTTGCCATGTTTGAGTAAATTAAATTATAACTTTATTTTGACTAATAATATAATTATAGAATATTTGTATAATGGAACTCAGTTTTATACAACTTGTTTCACTACATAACAAACATATAATATATATATATTATAAATCAAATTAGTATAAGTAATAATATATTTTTATAATAATAAATGTTTTCTATATTTATATATAAGAGATGGTGATAACATCGTCACAAAAGACTTTTTGAAGTTCAGCCATACGGACTAAACTTTTTTATTAAAAAAATTCAATGATGTAATCATTTAATGAGAAATTACACGACTAAATTCACTGCATTAGCCAGAAATTCCAAATACCCACTTCGTATCTGTAAATATATACTGACAAATATTCTTTGTTGTTGACCATATCTCAAAAAATTAAAGGAGTGCGGTTTTTATAATCATTTTTTATGAAATTTATAACATTATTTTATTTTATTTTTAAGAATTCAAAAAGACTTGTTCAATGGTCCATTTCACTATTTAAGATAACATTCTAATTGTCACCCTTATTAATATATATTTTTAATATAATCTCGTACAATTTTTGAAACACGCTGTATAAACTTATTTTTGTTATCTTATTTTCCCATATGGATATGGCTATATCGAAATGATAAAAGTAATAGCTGTCTTGATAAAATCAGTCAACAATATATGAAAAATAATTGCCAGTCAGTCGAGTTTTTGTACTGTACATGACACTATACTTCGTTACTTTGTACGTGTTTTAAAAATGGAATCTAAATTTTACAAACATTTGAACAAAGTTATCGAAACAAAAAAAACTAACAATACTTTTATTAGTAAATCTAAATATTATGAAATAATTAATTGTGTAAAACAACTGAAGCTAGAGAAGAAAATAAATTCAAAATTAATGAAGAAATATGACGTAATGACAGTACTAGGAGACGAAAAATTAATTATGCCAATAGCTGTAGAAGGTAATTGTGTAAAATTATATGCTTATAATGAAGGTTTATTTAACATTTTACATGAAATACATTTATCTATTGGGCATGGTGGTAGAAATCGCATGGAATACGAAATAAATAAAAAATTAAAAAATATAACCAGGGAAACAATAACGTCATATTTAAATTTTTGCGAGTCATGTGAGAGAAAAGGAAGTACAGTGAAAAAAGGATTGGTGGTTAAACCAATTATTTCTTCGGAAATGAATTCGAGGTGTCAAATCGACCTTATTGATATGCAAGCGCAACCAGACGGAGAATATAAATTTATATGTGTTTACCAAGATCATTTGACAAAATTTGTAATACTTAGGCCTCTAAGATATAAAAGTGCCGAAGCAGTTGGTAATGTTTTATTGGATATATTTACCCTTTTTGGCGCACCCGCTATATTACAAAGTGACAACGGACGTGAATTCGTAAATAAAATAATATCTGAACTTTGTGCTATGTGGAAGGATTTGAAAATAGTTCACGGTAAGCCAAGACAGTCTCGAAGCCAAGGTTCAGTTGAAAGAGCAAACCAAGATGTCCAAAATATACTTGCAACATGGCTTCAAGATAATAAAACTAAAAAATGGAGCAATGGCTTAAGATTCGTACAATTAATGAAAAATCGTGCTTACCACCAACGTACAAAATATTCACCATATGAAGCGATGTTTGGTACACCCCCTAAAATTGGTTTAACGTCTTCATTACTTCCTGCAAACATCATTGCAAAATTAAAAACCGAAGAAGAACTACAGGTTGCCATAGAGTCAATACAAGTCCTTTCTAACGATAACAAAAATAATGAAGTGATTCGTGAAGTAGAAAAAGAAGATGATGAAGATCAAATAATTGAAAAACAAACAAAAACAAGACAAATATCAATTAACCAAAACATGACAGAGTCGTTAAACAATCTGAAAATTCAAGCCACAAAAATGACGGAAATGTCCGAAAAACGATTTTGCAAAGGAAATATTGGGGAGTCAGTTTGAGTTAAAATTCCTGATGTAGAGCACGGAGTGATCTCAGATGTGTTCTTGGCGTGATTATGTCAGGTAATAATAATATTAAATTATATATTATCTGACTATTAACATTTTAAAATACCTATATTTCAGTGAAAGATAACTTCTACAAAATCGGTACTACTGAAGGAATACTGCAACAACTGTACAGCAGAAACCAATTTACGATTTGTAAAGAAAAATGTGTACAGATCGAAGACATACCGGGTAATTCAATTTCATTGCGAGAAGCAGCCCGCTCCTTTTCTAATTTAGGAGGACAGGGATATAATCGGTGTACTTGTACACAGGGTTGCAAAACAAATAAATACAAGTGTAGAAAAGCAGACAGACTATGTAATTCCAAGTGTCATGCTTCTAAATCTTGTGCAAATATATAGGTAATAATAAAATTATAATTTACAATATAAATAAAATAATAATATTATTCAATTTTTTTTGTTATTTCATCAAAATTATCGTAATATTTTCAAAAATTGTATAGTTTATTAAAAAATATTATTAAAATATTCGTAATAAAAATAATAATAATATAAAAATATAAAAAAAGTTCGTGGTTCACATTGCCCGGGCAGGACCACATTGCCCGGGCAATGTACACATTGACCGGTATTCCACATTGCCCGCTACATATATACTTATTATGTATTGTAGTTGTTATATTTTTTATACATATTTATATTAAAAAAAAAAAACTTTAAAAATCAATTATAATATAACACAGAATTGCTTGGATGTCAGTGAACTTCGATTCAAACTTGTCTTGTAAATTGGTCATATATAGAATTCGGTTATCTGCATCAGTGATTATAGTTCAATTGTGTCAATAGTCTTAGGTCATCAGATTAAATATCCTAGTTAGGTCCTTTTAGCTTTTTATACTTCATTAATGAAGCCAATTGTTTTTTCAAATCATCAGAGAATTATATTATTTTTTTAGATTTTGCTAAAGGTCTTATACTGTATATAATGTACGCTCCTTGTCAATACAGTATTTAGTCAATACTAATATTAGTCAATACAGTATTTAATACATTTTACTAAGTCATTGGTTGTTTAGTAAACTTTTTAACTTTTCGTTAATGAAGATAATAATAATAATAATTTGCAACATTATTTTGGAATTTAGCGAATTTTGTGGTCACTTGATACGGTTGTTCTTAATAAATTACAGCGAATATTGTATTATGATGAATAATCATCATACATTTGGTTTTTGAATGGACTGATAGATTTGATAAAAACTATAGATAGGTACGCATTCGTATATCATTAATGTTAAATGATATAATTTTGAAATCGCATATTATACTCTATTTATTCATAAACTGAGTCATAATTTTAAATAAAAATTTTTTGATTTATCAATAAATTATCCATTAAAATTAAAACTAGGGAAAACGAACATCACTGAATATTTCTTTTGTTGTATCAGTGAAAAATTTCAAGATATCGTTTCCATATAGACAAATGGATGGATTCTTCTCAAAACCATGACCCTAGAATTGAGAAAATGTTCAATTTTGTTTTACAGCATATTTTTTGCTTTTAGAGTTTTAATAAATATATTCCGTTTATATGAGATTTGCTCCATTATTTGGGTCGATAAATTCCTCCATGTGATGAATCATATTTTGATAATTGTTATTTTAAACAAATTTTTCATTCCGTGTATAGTTGACTTTGCATATTTTGATTGTCATGTTATCGTTGCGTTATACACTATATATAATATTTTGGATCTGATTATCTAATTTTTAAAACAATAAATTATCGTGAATTCAAAATGTCTTCCCTTCAAAAATATATAACATCCCTTGAATGTGTTTACCATAATTATTCATGATTATGTACCATAATAATTCACGACATATGTTTATGCTTTGATTTTTATTGCTGCTCTGTCAATAATATTGTGGGTTTGTGATACTGTTTAGTGTTTAATAATATTGATAATACATTATCAATAGCGTTATTATTCAGCTACAAAACTATATTCTCATGGTTGATTTAGTCGTAGTTGAGATAAAAGACATTTATGATTATACTCATTTTGTTTTTATAATCGTTCATTAGTCCAAGATCTCTGCTTGCGTATTTTCTTTATATTCCGAAACGTAACGGCTAGAGCAAGAACTATATTAGTATTTTTATTGGAACTATTAGATATAATTGTTAATAATATATACGATTACAGACCAGGTATAGAGTATTACTGTATAGGACCAGGAGACTGGATACAGTATGTTGATCCATAATATTGATGCATTGATAGCATTTAAAAATCTTTGTCGATATTTTAAAATAATATGGCGCACGGACTGCATGAATTGAACATTAATTATTGTTAGCCCGGCAGATCACAAACGAACATAAGTACCTATAAAATAAATATATGTATAACATACAGGAAGATCATAATGTTTTGGGAAAAATGGCAGAAGAGCATAGTATACAATTATTTAGATTTTTATTGTCTGTGAGTATCTATAATGTTTGTGCGTTTATATATACGATCCGAGAAAGAATTTCAATCGAAAAATAACATTTTCCCGGAGCACACCGTTATGGAATAGAATATTATAATACATTTCCCATTAGAAACCGACAACCGTTTGAATCTGAACGGGGTAGACGGAGAGAAACTGATTTTTACCAAACAATATGTGTCCCGGGGGGTGGGGGGGATATTATACGGACGGTTCCGACAACCCTATTCCGTAATAATATACATACTTATTGTAAACGAAAATAAGTGGACTTTGAAAACATAAAATGTACTATGCGCAGTAACTGGCAGACTTCTTCTCACGTTATTATTATTATTATTAAAACTTAGACGTTATGCAATGTTGTAAATATAGAAATTCCGCGGTTATCGTCGTCATCCCGTTTATATATTACAATGTTTGTATGAGTATTTAGTCTCGGAAATCAACAGCCCGATATCTATACTTCTATTGATAGTGATTCACTGTGCATATAAACCCATTAGTGATCCTCAGTTGGGTACAGATATACACGATTAAAGGTGAAAAAAAGTTAAGCATATTTGCGAATTATTCATTAGGGGAAGTTCAAGTATTACGTAAGCGCCTATGGGGAGGGGGTCTGTCACGTGCTTACATTTGCTGACAAGGTTTACGGGGACGGGGGTGGGTGGGTTAGAACCATGCTGACGTCAGCAGTAATAAAAAAAAAGAAAATCAAAATATGTACATAAATATATTATATATCTTATTTTTATTAAAATATGTAACAAATTTTTTCATTTATTTTTAAATTAATTCATATAAAATTTGGAAATTTTTTTTTTTTTTAATAGAGGATTGTCGGACATTTATTGACCTAATAAACTAGGGGGGTGGGGAGTCGGACATTTGCTGACAATTGCTGACAATTGGGAGGAGGGGGTGTAAAAAGGCCGAAAATGTGCTGACGTAAATCGTAATACTTGAACGGCCCCTTATAACAACGTATTATGTAGGTATTCGTATTTCGTATACTGAATGACGAGTGCGGTCGAGCGAGATTGCTAAGGTTTCACTTGAGTCCATTTCTCTAGTAGCGGATGCCAGTAATATATTATTATTATTATTATTATTATTATTATTATCGTCATCATTATTATCATGGAACGTAATCTATATTACTAAGTCGACCTTTTAATACATTTAATATATCAATATACTTTTGTAAATAATAATTTCATGAGTTTTCTCTATTAATTTTTACAATTATATTGGTAATAATATTATTATTGTTATTTATTACGAAATTATTAAATTTGAGATTATAATATAAAGTTTTTATTACCATTATTATTAAAACGCCCGTTTAAATAGTCAATGTTAATGTTTCTGCGAAAATTGCGAAGTAATAACGTAATACATTTATTTTGCTAGTAAATTTTGACGTTTTTGAAAACATTATTTATTTACTTTGAAGTACTTATTCGACTATATTATTGAATACAATTTTTTATAGACTATACACATGTTTTTATGTTTTATAATTTTATTATTTTAAATAGCAATCTTTATATTTTCAATTTAATATTTTGTTATAGATTTTTCATTTTTTGGTAAAAGTATAAAATATTGAATCCACATAATTTATTATTTATAAACAATTGAATTATATAAAGGAGTAGAGCTGTAGTGTAGTAATAATTCTCCAGGTATATAACATTATTTTCTCCCCCAATTCCTGCACTAATTTTAGCTTAACGTCAAACATACTTATAAATAATAAATTAACAGTTCAATATTCAATATTTATGTAGGTACCATCATTTACAAAAAAGTATTTGGTTACAGAAAATAAAATTAAAAATAAGTATAAAAATCGTACGATGAAAAACGTGTTTAATTGTCGAAGGTGTAGATAATTTTTTTAATAATATATAAATATTGGAATTTTTCATCGAATTAAATAATAATATTTACAAATATAATAACGTAATATAGACGAATACATATTTGTAATATGTAATAACATTAGATCTATAGTAATTTTAACTTTTTTTTAAATTCGCCCAATATAGATGTTGTTAGTTGGTGTATCGTTCCTTCGGTCTTCGGATAGGATATTATAGTATTATGTTCAATTTAAAAGCAAAGATAAATCATTGAATTTAAATGACGATTCTGAATGAAGTTAGGTACCCATAGATAATATAATAATAAAATAAAAATATATAACTATGACAACTTTTTTTGTTATTTCGTTATTTCATTTGCATTTATAATATATTTTCGTCATAAAAGGTATTTTTTTCTTTACAATTAAAGAAACTACTGGAAAAAGCCAATAAATACCTCTTTAAAATAAAACTAGATCCAATTTTCTATCAAAAAAGCTATAGGTATGCTCAAAAATTTTTGTTTCATTAGAAAAAGTGTATAAAGATAAAAGATGAATAAATTTCTTACATATCTAAAAAAAAAAACAATAATAAAAAAAAAAGATATATTTTGTGTACAATATAAACAAAAATGAATATTTTATGCCATAAAAAGGCAGTACTAAATATTTGCGATGTTCATTTTAAAATTGAATGATGCTAAACTTTCTTAAGCATATCCCTCCAAAAAAATCTTCTTTTAGGATCAATATAAAATTAAAAAAAAATCAAGTTGAATATTCGTCGACCGTGATACTCTTGTTTTTTTTTACTCTGTGTTATTTTTCACAAAAACCAATATGATTAACATTGTTGTTTTGCTTATACAAGTTTAAATTGGAATGCATTCTCCAACCTCTAATCTCCAATATAACGTATTCTCCAACCTCTATGGCACTCGGCATGTCAAATAGGTGATGGGATTTTGAATAGAGTGAATGAAAGAATAAGATACGGTACAAAATAGAACGTCGATTTCTTAATCAAATAATTTCGGAAGACGAAGGAAAGATATAATACAACGTTAAACTTTCGGTACGATACTAGTTACATATTTGGCAAAAGAAAACAATATCCTTTTTAATCAATATGTTTGTTTTAGTTGAATGTGAGCCGAATTTAACCAATTATACTGTTGGCGTTAAAAGAAAACATAATGTTATTAATGTAATTAATAAATACTGTAGTGAGAAAATAAAATAAATACTACAATCATATGCGTTTTTATACTGAAAATTTAAAATAGTAAATTTTATAATTAATAGTATATTTTATGGTAATAAAACATAAACAAGTTAGAAAAGCCCACTCTGCAAGCATGCTAAATTTCCGGTTTTTAAATATATTTTAAACAATAATTTAAAAATATAAAACTAATGGAATAATATCATCTCCCTAGTAATCAAATCAACAAACCGGAACTATGTAACTAGTAACTACGGTTAGGTTATAAAGGGGATATAAGGTGTCTAAGCTTATGCTTGAAACCTATAATCACATTGATTATTTCGTGATAATATATATTTATATAATTATATCTAACTTTAACAAAATTAGATTTAGACAAAAAAAAAAAAAACTTTAGAGTCTATGATTATATCTTATTTTATTATCCTTTTATATAAGCACGAAAACCCGTACAAATTTATATTATTCAATTATTAAACTAACTTGTTGATTTTTCTACAGTTTTAGATTTATACAAAATCGTATTAATTTAAATAAGTAAACATAGAAGAATAATAAAGGTTTTTAAAAAAAAAATCAATTAACCAACTATTGATAAATAAAAACGCATTCGGACGAATTGTTTAAAATTCGAACAAGTTAATAGTAGAACAATTTTTATTGTGTATATATTTACTACTTTAAATCATGACGTGATTTAATGATCGAAATAATCATTATACTCATATTTAATTTGTTTATTATTAAATATAGTAAGCTTTTATTCGTTGTAGCTTCTAAGTCAGTCATATATATCTATGGTATGGGAATAAATTTAATAAAGTCTTTTTGATATTTTTTTACATTTACCTACTATAATAAAAAATGTAGGAATCTAAAAATTCATTAAATGATGAAAACCAAATTGAAAGTATGACTGTTTTTTAATATTAAGTTCTATTTTTCTTACCGTGTTCTTTTATTTTTTATTGTAGTTAAATTTTAAGAGCAATCTTTGATTTAAAAAATATATGACAGTAAAATTTATATAAAATTTAAAAAGTTATTTTAGAAAAATATGATTAAAGTGTTTCAAAAACCAATGAATACTTTTTCCGAATTACGTATCATTTTTTTCTTAGAGAAAACATCAACTACCTAATTATACACACGTATTTAATTACATCAATTTTGATAATTTTTACTTAAAATATAATATATTAATAATAGTAATATTAGATATGTAGATATGTTTATAATTAATAATTATTCAGTATAGATAGTTTAGTAGAGTTGATTAAAAATAGCTTTTACAAGTTATTTATTTATAAATGGTAATAAATAACTGTTTTAATGTTAATATAGTATTTCGGTCATTATCAATTTTATCGGTTAGTATAAACAATATATATGATGCATCTGTTTTATAAAGAAAATTTGTCATTAATTACATTTTTTTTATCAATTAAACGTTAATTGATAATAAACTGTTAAAAATCTAATTAATGATAATATTAATTGGCTTGGCAAAAACACCCCATGTTAAAATTACATTTTTTTGGGTGTTAATTTTCGAGTGTTCTAGGTTTTTAGAAAGAACTAATTTCTAACTTCTAAGTTATTTCTATATCCATTAAAGCATTATCTTTGTCGTTTGTATATACCTAAACATGTTTTAGAACTTTTAGATCATCATGTTGAAAATGGTTCAAATTATTATTATATTAGATTTTAATCTATATATCTTCTTCTTCTCCTTCGCCTTCTCTCCCAACTATTTGGGGTCGGCCACCCTGGTCCTACACTTCCACTTAACTCTATCTCCCGCATCTTCTTCACTTACTCCCACCTTCCTCATATCACT
>JAIPRL010013170.1:0-10934 GCA_025469235.1 Pemphigus obesinymphae
TGTACATCATAGAGTATAATACTGTTCATGTTTATTATTTTGGTATGGACTTGCATGATTTTTTTATCATAAAATACAATATTTTCAGTTACAATTTTATAGTTCTAACTAGATACTAAATATTAAAACAATAGTGAAGAATTAAAAAATACAAACATTATTATCAAGCAGAAAATATATGATAAAAAAATACTACAGTATGACCTATATATATAGGTATATTAGCTGCAAAAAGAAGGCAAGTTCGGACTTGCCTTGTTTTTGATCATGTATAAAACATTAAAAGAGGCAAGTCCATTTGCACGTTATCTCCGTAAATAACAATTGGACATACCTTGTTCTGGAACAGTATTAACCGTGATGATATGGCGCATTCAAAACGATCAAAAACTGATTTTCGAAAAATATGGACGTGCCCTGTTGTTGCAGGGAGCCCTTCAATTGAAGTATTTTTTTCGGAGGAAATTTGAAAGAATTATTTTGTTTTTTTTCTGTTCAAAATTATTAAGGAGACGCTCACTCTGTCTCAATTTTTCCTGATGCACCGCACCTAAAATTGTCATCAGTAAATTGAGGCGGATCCTCATTGAAATTGCGCCCCTGGCAAAAGCCCTCTTGCCAGTGCCTAGATACGGCCCTGGTTCGGGATCGAGGGTGAAGTTTTCTCGTGTGAAAGACACAATATTATCATATGTGTCACATATACCTATATGTGACATATTGTGGGCGTCTTCAAGTAAACACATGCCTCACACATATATGTGACACTTGGTATATGATTTTCAATCATTTATTGCTGGCTTGGGTTTCTTCTAAAAAATAGCATACTAGGTATAATGGTTTTATTGAACACTACTTTCGCCTTTTATCGGTGTACCTATACGTAGTTTTTTGGTAGGGCCACTAGATAGTGAGATAATCGAAATTAATTTTTGTTACGTGATTTTCTAAACAATCAATAACCTTAAAAAATTAAGGTTGCAAGTCAATTAATTGGTCTTAAGACTGCACATTTCCCAAGTCCTTCAACTCGTATGACAAATATGCACATAGTTAAAAAAATCGATACCAGGAAGAGATGTACAGTTTGTCGTGCTAAGAAGATCCGGAAAAATATACAATTCGTATGTGACACATGCCAGGATAATAAAAGAAAAACAACATGTCTGTGCGTTGATCCTTGTTTTAAAATTTTCCATTCAAAATGTCTTTTTTATTAATTCATTATTAATTTAATCCCAGAGTTAATATTTTTCATATTAAAACAAGTTTTATTCTAATTATGATGTATTATTTTTGTATAACGGGTTGATTTTTTAATTTTAACTATTGTTTTTTATTTTAATTCTGATAGATCTTTTTTATACAACAAGTTGGTTTTTTATTTTTGTAACATGTTGACTTTTTTTCCATTCGATAAAATTAAATATTAACGTGGTATATAATATACACTTTTGATAATGAAAATAATCAAAATCCAATATCAAGTATATGTGGCATTGGATTTTTCGGAATGATAATTGTTCGAATAAACCCATGTCACAAATATATGACATGCCTTACAATACAGGAAGGAATAGTAAAAAAAAAAAAAATTCCAAGATCAAAACTATAAAAGTATAAGTAATTAAAACTAGAAATTACTTAAATTGGGTTTGGGATTGTCGATTATGGTATTAGATAAACTATTAAAAACAAATTCATTCAAAATATTCAATGGTCGTATAAAAAAAAAAAAAAAAAAAATGAAAATAAATATAAATATATTATAAAAAATAATATATAAAAAGAAAATGTGCCTAGAGTTTAAAAAATATTGTAGGTAACAACACTATAGTTTCGGCCGTGAATCATCAGGTTATAAAACAAAATAAAAATAGTTTCAACGGAAAGAAATATACCTAAAACGTATTTGATTTGCAATAGTATTTCTACTTGACGTGATATTTCACAACACATCGGGTGATATACTCATATGACGTATGACGTACACCTAAACGTAGATTTTTTTTACCTATCGGAATAGACCTTTTTCGGAAGAAAATTGCCAAAGCGATAACGTTTGTATCTAAACTATATATGATATGATTGGTGAAAATGGCGAAAGTACCTACCGCTCGATTATAACGAAACGATTCTAAATCCGTGTAATCGTTTTTTTTTTTTTTTATTGACTTTTTATACTATCTTATAATTTATTGTAAGTATATGTTTATAAGAGAACACATCAATCATTTTCAAGGGTGTTAGGAAATTTTAGAAAAAGAAAACAACGATGTAAATTACTCTCATAAGTGGCCCTATGGATACGGTATTTATTTAAAAAACAGAAAGGCGTCGAATTCTTTTGAATATATGTATAATGACTTAGTTATACCTCCTCGAAAAGATTTTGATTTTATTACCATAATTTAGGTAGGTAGGTACAGCTCAGTATTCATATGTTTTATAATGTTAATTTTAAAAAATAAACATGTGCAAGGGATCTGCACAATAAAAATCATAGTTTTTCTTTTGATGTCCAAATTATGTTTCTGCGATAATATTGTGTACTGTGCTGCATATTATAATATAGAAACCTTGTTTTCACATGACAAAAATACACGTACGACGTCCTTTATTTGAAAAAGACATACATTTTAAAAAAAAAAAAAAGGAGATTTTTTGATATATTAATAAAGAAAATATTACTGTAGAATACAGTAGTTTCTACAGTGTAATAATACGTCTGAGTATACGACAGCATTACAGTGAATTTGGGTTAGAATTAATTTTTTTCGAAAGAATATTTAAGAACAATTTATAGATATGTGTGAGGTCATTTTTTTAAGAAAAATTTGAAATTTATCAAATCATTGACTGTTTATGAAAACCATAATACTTTTCTTTGTTTTTTACGTTAGTGCTTTATTCAGCTTTATAGAGAAAATTTACAAAAACCGGAATAGAATTTCGGATGTAAAAAATCCGTGAGGTACAATTGATGATTTTTTGAGATTTTTGACGACTGACTGACAATTTGTAAATAATTTTAAAAAGTATTATAAAATGTTAATATTGGTGGAATTCATAATCGCCTATAAACATGTACATTGAACACTGTACAGTGTATACACAGATATACATTTGCGATTTCACCGACTCGCTGATATAGAAATATAGAATCGTTCACGAGAGCATTTTACCAAATTAACTCCGCATTATTATTCATACGAAAATTTTAATTAGAAGTAATTTCTTTGTATTTTATTAATCGAAGGCCTATACAAATTTTATGTTTAGCTTAAAATGCATATGCGTCTTAAAAATATTAATAAAATGATATAGGTAGGTACCTAAAAATAAAAATTGAAAATAAAAATTGTGACCTCTCTATCTAATATTATAATCGGGCTTTTTCGGTAATTGGTAAATTTGTCCCTTCTTTATAGAAGTATCGCTTGGGAAAAATCGTCCCTTCGGGTACACTCGAAACACGGGTATGGTTATGTGGCCTTACAAATGATTTATTGCTCTTCCTCCCTAAACTGGCGTTGTAACTCTTTCAATCTTGAATATTATCCATTGATTTGGATACAAGTACATAATATAGGTACCTATAGAAACAAAACGAAATACGGGTGAATCGATTTGGAATAATTTCTCGAGCTTTATTCCGTTTAAATTTAATTTACGATACGCAGGCCATCTCCATGGTTCTCTACCTTAATCTTTCGCCATTAAAAGAAATAGGCGGTTGTTTTTACTGTCGAAACTTTTTACACAATTTATTGTTATAGACGTCGTGGACCGTTCTGCAGAACACACAACTCTTATTCGGCTCATTTTAAAATAAATTCTAAACGATTTGATCTTATTTTTTTTTTTTTTTTTACAAAAATTATATTTTTAACCGTCCCATAAATATTAAAAAAAAATTACCTTATGATTTAGCACTTTTTATATATCTTTATCGTTATGTTTATATATATTATATTGCATTCACAATTTTAAGTTTTAACTACATAAATAACACTATTTATCATTACCAATGTATACGGTGACACATTATTGTCTTTGTAAAATAATACTTAAATTCGTTTATTCGTATAACCAAATTAATAAAAATAAAAATAAATCGTTCTGTTAAAAATAAAACGAAAAATGATTATTCAAATTGAATATTATACCACCCTGCAGCAGTATAAAAATAGGAATGTAATATGTTCTTTTCAAATCAAAATCACTCGATTTATTTAGGAGTAGTAGATTTTGGGAGTAGGGTAGTGGTAAAATGTAAAATGTTTTAAAACTAAAATTAAAATTAAAAATTAAAAGCAGCACAAGCGAATATTGTAATATTATTTGAAATCACTACGAACTATTGTAGTGTTCAATGTATTTTATATTTATAGAAAGTTTTTAAGAAATTATAAAAAAGTACAATAAAGTCAGAGACAATAGAGCCAGCGATGCCAATAGGGTCATGTTTTATTAGTTTATATTTGAGTATATATTTCAACAAGTTGGGAAAGCCCACTTTGCGAAAGTGATAATTTTCCGGATTTTATACATATGTTTTAGTTAATTTGTTAGTTAATAAAACAATAAACTATAATTCCAAAAATTATTTTTTAAATTTAATATACATATACTTCTGTATAGAAATATTAAATCAACTAAACGAATACAATTTTAAATATTAATATAGATAATCGCAGCAATAAATTATAAAGACAAACGGACGTATGGACGTATGGACGTTTGGTAAAATGTACTTTTAAAATCTGTTAGGTTTCTCGGTTTCGGTTTCCATAGTAGGTAGATAACTATTTACTATATAACGGATTATTTGTAAGAACGGTTAATTGTCAAATCAATAATGTCTCTTGTAACTATGTATTTATAACAATGACAACGAATCAATAGGACAGACAGACCGACACAACAGGAATCCGTTGTAAGAATAATATAGTGCTAGTAGAAGAAAATTATGAGGACGTGTATGGTATAGACTTGAAAATTAGAAAGAATCACTAAAAGGTATAAAGGATAAAACCAAATACAAAGCATAGAGTTTGATTTTGGAGAAAGGGAATGCGGAGCCAATAAGAAAAGGAAAGTAATGAAGACGAGTGCTAATAAAGTGGATGAGATCGAGAAATTCAGGATTTTTTTTATGACAAAAAGATGCCAATTAAGCTAAAAAGTAAATTGTTTAAGACAGTGGCGGTACTTGCAGATATTTACGGATCTGAATGTTGGGTAGTAGATAAGAAGACAGATCACAAGATGAGTATAACGAAATTTAAATTCTAAGGTAGATGTGTGGCTTTAATAGTAGATAAAATTCGAAAGAACAAAGTTTGACGGTTCGTGAATGTTTTAAGAAGTGAAGAGGTAGAGGTAGTTATATTGTCAAAGAAAATGTATGTAAAAGGAATGATGGAAAGATGAAGATTGAAAAAAATATGGATGGATATGATAAAGAGTGATATGAAATTAGCCGATGTAAGTGAAGAGATAGTTGGGAAAGAAGGTGAATGAAAATATGAAGTATAAAAATTAATTTATTACATCGATATTTATAATAATTAATCCAGGATTATGATAGGATTGGGACCTGTTTTCACATTTTCGTTTAAAATTGTATAGTAATAATCGGTATACTCATGGATTATGCATAAACGGTATTAATATTCCACGATTCTTTTTGTTCGTGACATCTTGTCTGAGTGTTTCAATAAGCCTAAATTCTAGCAATTTATTGGTATTATATTATTATTACTACGGCAGTATGTTTATTTTTATTTTTCGAATAGTTTTTAATGAAAATATGCTGCGTAGGTATATTATATTATATTATATTATACGTAACAAATTAATACTTAGAAATAACTTTGATTTTTAATATATATATGCAACACCAAAAATCGTATCAACAAATCGCGAATAAAAACCAATTACATTTCGTTTAATAAAATTCATCGTAACACAACAAATTAAACAAAATATAATATAAAGAATAAAACACCGATATACGTAAATTTGTCCTGAAAATAATTGGAAAAACTATAATGCGTGACATTTAACGACAATAAATTACGTAAGTTCACAATTATTTTTCGTATAAAATTTACGAAACCATTTACTTTATAATGCATAATGACTTTGCAGTGTGACATAGCAGAATAATTCATAGCAGTTTTTTTTTTTATGTGAATAATTTTAAATATCTAAACTTTTACTGGCTGCAAATAAAAAAAAAAGTTGAGTTTAATGGAAGCTACATTACTTATATATAATATCATACCTACTTGTTTTATTATTATCACCATATATTACGTACGAAAATAAATTATTATTACTATAAAAAATAATTGTATAATTTATTTTATTTCGTCTTTTACCTGACACAATATACGCACACTACGATTGCACATAGATAATATTATACAATGTCAAAGTAATATTAAAAATAAATTTTATTGAATGTATTAAAAGGTTATAATTGTACAATGAATCGTTTTTAAATATATAAAATAAAAGATCTGAAAAGTATCAAAGATACAATAACCTCCTTAAAGTTACGGAAAAAATAATATAAAAATAAACTAAAATATTATAAAATAGCAATAAATATTTATTGTACATTATTATTTCAATTTCCACAATTAACATTAATAAAAAGTGTTATTGAAGCTATCGCTATATTTTTTCGTAATTTCATTCGTAAGTATATTATAATATTATATTTAGAAACTAAGTACTTTAAATCGGACGGGAACCTTTTATCCAAAGATGATAAAATAGTTTTCTCTGTTCACCCAAAAATATGATTCGCCCAAAATCACGATTTTAGGAAATACAGCAATGTAGAAATGAACAAAATATTCAGAAATGTATCATGTAAAAATGTATGAGTATAAAAATATATTATGTTTTTAATTTTCGAGTTTTTAACAAGATTATTTACGATGAACAAAATATAAATATATCTTAAAGAATAATAAAAACCGCTTCCCCATAATATTATCCCATGTAATGCTATAAAATATTGATTTATACAGATAATTCTAAATAGTAAATATGCTTCCCCAAATTTCGATTAGGTATAGAAAATTAGTAGAAAGGGCTCATACTGTTTTTGGACGAACAGAGAAAACAGTTTTATTATCTTCGGGTGAAAAGTGAAAGGTCACTTTTGGGTGAATCATGGGGATACGTCCATTTAAATACGATTTTCAGAGAAATTGAAATTTTTGGAATTTGATAACTAATTTAATTTTGTTTTTCTCACATATACATTTTTTTAAATAGTTGTAAAAATTGTAAATATTGATATTGGTACTATACCTGGTAGTTATGACAACGGATCATAAGGACAGACGTACGACGGACAGCACTACGGTGATATAAGGTATATAAATCTATATAGGTGTTAATTGTTTCCGCTATAAAATACAAATTTACTTTTCTACCAACTATCATTTCCGCCAAAACTAAAAAAAGGTTCAATTTTCGTTTCCGCTACCTATCGTTTACAACAAATTTATATTTCTATACTTGACATTATTTTATTATGTGACATAAATATTTTTTAATTATCTGTACTAGTCCCTACTAGACGTTTCACTGATTTACATTGAAAGAGGGTTCTAAATCCTTTTTTTTTTTAATTAACTTTTTATACCATCTTACTAGCATTTTTAAGAACTATAAATCAGATTTATAGATTTAATTACATCGTTTTTGCTTTATTTAAAACCCTCTCTCATTATAAGCCAGTATGAAATGTTTAGTAGTGATTAGTACAAGCGTTTTTTTTTTACGTCATTGTACCAAACATAATAAAATAATTATATTAGATAGAAATATAGATCTAGTAAAAACGGAAATCGAACCTTTTTCCATTTTGGTAGAAACAATAGTTGGGAAAAGTAACAATGTTTATATTGGTGGAATTCTTAGATTATTTAATAATATATAAGCATTAATGTTAAATATCTATATAGGTAATTTAATTAAAATATATTTTGGAATAAAGCGTAATAATAGATGATTTTTATATGGAAATGACAATAAAAAATGACAGTATTTTGTATTCTTTTTTTGATTGATATTTATTATTAAGTTTTAAATTCTGAGCGGAGCTATATCTATATATTTTTTAATTTTACTATGATATTTATTATAATTAATTTTTCTGGAAACATTATTACGACGACAGGTAAAACTGATCCATTATCATCATACTTATATATTTTTGTTAGAAAATCGTATCCATTTAGTATACATTAAAGGAATATTTTTTCGATTTTTCCAGTAGCTTTTTTTTTTTTTTTTTGCTTACCAGAACCGCGTTCGTTCCTGGATCGTTGAAAATGGTCTCGAAATAACATTAAATTAATTTAATTTAGTTTCTACGTTATGATAATATTTAACTATAGAAATTTTAGGTATTAAGTAAACATATAACTATCTAAATGTACATATTATACTTACCGACGGATAATATTGGATGCCGGTGGTAAACGAAAACCGCTACAAATTTTGCAATCTTCAAATAATATTTGGCAATACACCAGATTAAAATTCAATGAACAAAGTACATCATAAAATGAAACAAATCGAAGCGAGTCTCAGATGGGTGGGGGTAAGATAAGGGTTGGGGGGCACATGGTACCGTGGGTTCTAATAAACTCAAAGAAAATTCAAAACGGATCGATATTATTCGGCAATAACGCGCACGGTATACGGAATACGCGACAAGGAAAATATAACCATGTGAAAACCGAAAAATCAGACATTCAGTTTCCTCGCGGGGAAAACATAATATACATTATATACCCGGTCGTTGGTCGTAAACTTTTACGCTTCACTGTTGTGTTTTTAGATTATGACAAGTGCATAATTTTACGGGACAAACTACGAGCTACAATAATATTGTTGTCGATCCCTACGCGAATATGGGTTTCGATATATACGGCCGCGATGACCCACAAACGTCTATAAACAACTGGATTTCAAATTAAAAAAGTTGTAATTTAACACTATCAGTAACGGCTCATGTGAAGGAGCACAGGTGAACGTCCACCGCCTAAAATGTTGACGAATTAGCTTATTTTTATAAATAAAATTATTATTTATTTATCGCTGTTTTAGTAATAATTGCCGTGCCTATGAATATATTATTTTTGTACATGTTATCACGTATCGTACCGTTGTATTGTTGGTTGCTGCTCGGCGACGCCTGAGCGGCCGTTGTGTGGTATTCCATCACTGCTACTGTCACGAGGCTACGCCACCGCTACGTTGCGCACACTTGAAAAATGCATGTACGATGCGCCGTTTACACACACGCAGTTTTATTTTATTTCCTTTCCAGCGAAAAATACACCGTGTCAATTATGTATAAAGCATAGCACAAAAAACTAGATTGAACCACCAACTATGTATGTAGATATATACTATATCCTGTGGTCGTATGTCGAAACGACTTTGCAGTTATTATCTATACTCAATTTCACGAGAGATTGTCCGTAAAAAACTTGCCGCGCATCCCCCATTTAACTACACTTGTTAACATCATTCGTTATATCACTTATGATATGCCCGCCATATAAACATTGACGATAATCATTTTGAAATGTGCTTCAATCTCGCTACACGAGATCTATCTACGAGTCTATCTACGGCCCACACTGCATTTTTATAACACGCGCGATTCCGGACGATCTCTCGTGAAATTGAGTATACCCATTTTCAGTTGTTATCAGGATATCACTTATCTAGGTTATACAGGCATAAGGTAAATTTAATTATGTTTTATAGGTATTAATATAGGTACGTTTTTGATAAAATGAATGACATCACGTTTGTTATTACAGTGCCTAACTGTTATATCGACATTTTAGAGAAAATAACATAATATAATATTGTTAGTTTACTTTTGTTAATTAATCCGTAGTATTTTTTGGTTGTGCACCACCAGATATTTCGCCCACGAGCCGCTTCTAAACACTGTATAGTATATAAGCACTGAATAATATATATATATATATATATATATATACGTACATAATATTATGTATATAGCGATTTACGTATGAATAATCTAATAATTAGTCGTACAATGCAGTATTATTAAGTATATTTTATGTTCTACAAAACAATACCCCGAAATTCGTCTCGGCGCACAAAATAAATCCTCTGTGTTTGGCAAACATTATTATTTAATATAATACCATGGTTTCGATATTATATTATTAACATCGTTGTTTGATTATTTTATTTGATTTTTTTCTAACAAGCTTACGACATGTTATTATAATATTATCTTTCGGAAAACTCCATCTATATAATCGCCCGTCGAATCCGACAGAAAAACGAATAGCATTTTTTATATATATATTTTCTTATTATGGAGATAGCGTATTATCCGCAAAATTGTATAATAATCGATTTATACACCGTGGCTGTATACAGTACAGTAACAAGGGCGGTTTCTGCTTTTAAATTCCCGATTTCGGAGGTGATGGGGGGGGGGTGGTTGTGTAATTAACAGTAAGTCAACACGGACGTAAAAATCGAGTCGACCGTCAGCGAAAAATATCTATAATTAATTGAAAACGTTGATCGTATTTCGATCGTTTTCCGAAATTTATCACGCCGAAACGCGCGTACGCGGACTTGTATGTATGTAATCGATCGATTCGACAAGCACGAAGACGCGAATTGGTCTCTGATTGAATGTGCTGATCTAAACGGCCAAAGCGATCCGAGTTCGGATCCGGTAAATGTACCCGATATATTATTCTATTTGTAAACAGTGTTGGGATTATCTAGATAAAATTATCTAAAAGATAATCTAGATAATGACTTTATTATCTTTTATCTTTTATCTAGATAAAAACAAAATATCTTATCTTTATCTTTATCTTTTGAATTTTTTT
>JAIPRL010013171.1:0-10933 GCA_025469235.1 Pemphigus obesinymphae
AATTTAATACTACCAAATGCCATTCTATGACTTTCACACATCTTAAATCCCCGATCTTATTTAAATATACAATATATGGTTCAGTTTTGAAGTCAATTGATAACACTGTCTCTGATCTAGGCATGGTTTTCTGCCCTACGCTTAGCCCTAACATACATATTGAGCGTGCCTGCTGCAAAGCTCTTAAAATGTTAGGCTTTATTAAGCGCGTTTTAGTTGAATTTAAACTAGTAACCCCCTTAAAGGCTTTGTATTGTTCTCTTGTTAGACTTGTATTGGAATACGGTTCTGTTGTTTGGGACCCTAATACTGCGAATAATTCTAGAATGCTTGAGCGAGTACAGAATAAATTTTTAAAACATGTTAGCCTAGTATTAATGATTGATTGTCCTCCTCATAATAATATACCAGTACTCTGTCATCTTGATCCTGACACATTAGCTAATCGTAGACGTACTATTAACCTTAATTTCTTGTTGAAAATATTGAATGGGCAAATCGAGTCACCTTCATTAGGTACTTTCTCTAATTCCTTTTAAAGTCCCTGCACGTTTTACCCGTCAATTTGTCAATTTTAGTCTTTCTACATCCTCAACTAATTATGATTCAAATGAACCATTACGGCGCTGTATGTTTATAGCCAATTCTGACCCCTCCTTCTCTATTATTTGATAGTTTTTATAAATATTGTTTTTTCTCTTTTGTTATTAAGTTGTTAGATTTTAAGCAAATTATAAGTGTAATATTGTAAATAAAATTTTAATGTACAATCTCAAACTGGGCACATGACCGTATTATATTTTTAAATAAATAAATAAGTAAATAAATAGTAATTATAATTTTATTTTAAATTTAAATATACATATTTGTATGTGTGAAAAAAAGAACAAAAAATAATATAATAATATAGTATTTTTTATTCCAAAAATATGTATATAGGTCAATAATAATATCAATGTATTTTTTTTAAATAAAAATATTATGATTCATACCCATTCTAGATAATATAAGCATTTTGCAGACAATACCATGAGCTATAATGTAATAAAATACTTTATATTAAATATTGAAATATTCACATGAACATAAAAAAAAAATTGTATGGTAATTACTTTACTAGTTGTATTGTAGCTACTTAATGTGGGAATAGATGATTTTTAGCAGGGTAAAATCATATTATAATTATGTAATTTGCAAGTTATTTGGAAATTAAGAACCCATTTGACTATTTTAATACTTTAAAATAGTACTTCTACATACTAAAAATACAAGTAATTTTATTACTAATAAAATCAATATTTAAATTTCAAAACAGCGTTCATAGACATTATACATTTTAATATGCTGTATATGTTTTAGAATTCTTAGCTTATTAAAGTAGATTTAGCTAATTCAAATTTAAATATAAGTGATTAAATTCAGATTTATCGTATTGCTGAATAAATATATACATATAAATTAATTTTTTAATTTATCGATGTAATTTTCTTTTATTTATGTTATAAATTTGAAAAATATAATATACAACATATTATATATATACATTATTTATATCTCTTTAAAATTGTCGCATTATTGTTATATAAAAAGAGGAGTTTTGTATTTTTAATGTGTTTATTATACAATAAAAGCAAATATTAGATTGGAAGATACGTTTTCGTGCTAGGGTTTTCTAATTTTCTTAGCTATCTTTGGCCAATAATTAATTTGTTCATCTATTAGTTTTATTTTTTCAATATCTTTCTTAAACCTATTTTTCAATTTTGATCTTGGTTTCCCCGAAAGTATAAGCTTTTGTTTGACACATTCTAATAATATTATCAGCAGTATTCATTCTTCAGGCTATACGTGTACGCTATTCTGATTTTCATTCATCCGAATTTAGTATATAAATTTACATCTTAAGGTTTTATAATAGTTTTGTTAAATAAAAAAACAAAAATATATTTGAATGAGCGTAAAACTGAAATACAATTAGAGATCAAGTAATAAGTTTATTAGATAATATAGTAATGAACATTTTATGATAGAGCTCTTTAATATCTGTATATACAAGTATATATGTTTCTAGATGTTGACTGTTGTTCTGAACTACAATTGGTATAGAGTGTTTAAATATATATATATATATATATATTAATATTAATTGTATATTAATATACATTTTATAGTTATAAATCTGTGTACAATAAAAAAAGTTTAGTTATATAAATTCTGGTGCCAAAGTTCTGTAAAAATATATAAGTGAATTAATTACTTTTTTTGTTAATAGTGATTTTGGATAGTTTTAGAAACAAATAATTGTTTTTCATTGATATAAAGTCTTTTAATCTCATTATAAATATATATAATATCATTGATCTTAAATCTTGATTTTTAGGAATTATACTAAGTGAACGGATAAACTTAAAAATTACTAAAATTTCTTGGGAATAAGCTGTTAAATAATACAAAAAAGAATTCTGGATTAGTTTTATAGAAATAGTTTATATAACTGTTGCTTATAATACAATTTAAGGATTTGAATGATTTTAGCATATGTATTAATTTTTTGTCTAAAGGTTGTCAAAATGGTAGAAAATAAAAAACAAAACCGGAATAATTGCATTTTATTTACCACATTAATTTTGTTTTTTTTTTTTTAAATCATTACCTTGTTTTACAAGGATATAGTCTATAGTATCAGTAATAAAGTTAATTTTAATTATTTTAACGAATGTAGATAGTAGCACTTACGTGTAAAAGCTAAATATATATAAACAATAATTTTATTAATATAAAACTATAGAAGTTATTCCTAACCTAAAAATCCAATTGCCAAATGATGCACTATAGAGACAAAGATCAGAATAACGATTTTAGAGTATATTTTATCAATATTATATTTATAAATAACGCATAGGATTAAAAAAATTATTTAAGTATAATATGTAAAAATAAGAACACATATTTTTATCGATTATATATGTATGAAAATGTAAAACTTTAAATATATTTCTTACATAAGCTAGTAAAAATATTTGTTAATTCGAATTTATTATACAATTTAAATCTGCCTACTAGAAGTACTAAAAATAATTACTTTCTATTAAAAGTCTCTTAAAATTCAAGGGGAATTTTTAAAAAAAATAATGGTACTATAGAATTACCACTATTTTGAAATTATATTGAAATTTATATACACCAAGAATCTTATATAAAAATAGCTTTTCAACTATTAAAAATGCATGATCTATTAAAATTATATGTTTTTCTTTTTCCAGTTTTTGATTCTTATGGAATATCTATTACTAAAACCCAAAGGTTAAATTCAAAGGATTATCTCTAGAAAACAGCAGTTGAAGTAAATATATTTAAAATGTCTCTTCCATTGGTTTGGCAGGTAGAAGGCTCAGTATCAAATAAGTTTTTATATAATATAGCCTAAAATGAAAAATGTATTACGGATATATAAAGAAATTAGCCAACATATCACACAATATCATAGAGTTCGTTAATTATAATAAATATTGTTTATTCTATTGTATAACAGTGATTTGAGAAGTAACTTAAAAAATATTTGTATAATTTTTAAAATTCTATTATTTTTGCTAAATATTAATTTCATTTGATATTATTATTTATACTTATACTTTATAATGCATATTAATTATTAATCGTCTTACAAAAAAATAAATGTTTAAAATGTTTATGCTATATATCAATTGTAATTTATTATATAGCTCTTCTCCATTTTGACTCAATCCAATCACCGTGTAAAGCTAGTGAAAACTTAATGGTATATTCCCCCCCCCTCAGAGTTCACTTATATTTATATTCTACCATAAAAAACCTCGTCATATTCATTTTCCTGTATTTCAATTTTGGAATGATTCATATCTTCTACTATACTTATATTTTTGCATGAAAGCACCTTAATTTACAGTTAGAGTCAATTGTATACTTTCTTTAGAATATTGTGTGTCGTTATCAGGAGATCTTTTACTGATTTTTCCAGTATTAATTTAATAATACTTGTTCAATTTAGTTTTAGTTTTGATGTTTTATAAATTATTTATATTGTACATAAAACAAAATAAAATATTTAGGAGAAATTCTTTATAAATAATTTACCTTTAAAGTGAAGAACAACATCTAATTTGTTTGGAGCTAAAAATGAATATAAGTTACATAATATTTTTTTTTATTCAAATGTTTTGTAATAATCTATTATAATTATAGATTTGTTGTGTTGTACAAGAACTTTACACTATAAAATTGATAATGACATATAATCTTAACCTTTCGCTGCTTTTCACTTTTATACATATCTAAGCAAAAAACTTTCTGTGCTGTATTCGTGTATAGATATCAATAAACATTTAAATAATTTAATTGGTCATGATCAAATAATAAATATGTAACCATCTGGGTAAATAATTAAAAAATATTAGTCTTGGACAGAATCGTGTACTATTAATATTCTAGATTAAAATGCAAAGATTTAGCGTCGTAAAACATAAACGATTCTAATAAAAGTTCGATATAATTATATATTTATATACTTAATGACTTATGACCATTAATTAACCAATTAAAAAAATGAATAAATCAGTTATAAGAACAACTTCATAAAATCGAATTTCCCGGCATTTATTAGATTCTTCCTGATACAGGTACCGTATTATTATAAAGTTAAGGTTTTTTAAGCATAAAGGATAACTATTTTTTTTTTTTTGGTTATGCTTGAAGAGAATTAAAAATTAGAAACTGCTATTTTAATACCGTTTTAATAGGTTTTTTTTAATACCACTATGCCTCCAGCACTGAGACAAACAAACCTTCAATCAGTTTACAACCCCCGACTTTCTCAGTTACCCAGTCATCTCTACTATTTTAAAATCAAAATACTAAGACATAGGTATAATAAAACCTATGTGAAGAACTCACAAGATATCAAAGTAGAATAAATAATTCAACTAAAATGAAGCCCCTAAACATTATCATTACAGCAAATTACCCCAAAGTTCTTGTTCGCACGAAAATCTCGATGCTGATGTTATCGAGAAGATATTAGATGCGATTGAAGCCAGAGAAATTACTTCGCAAGGAAGGCAACAGAACTTAAAGAACAAGGACAAAAAAATACGGGAAAAGGAACAATTTAGCAGATTAATGCTTTATACAAAATTAAACAACAATTGGTTGCAATTAAATTCATAAAGTGGACTGTATTTATGACACATAATACTAATTACAATGGATAAACTTAATATTAAGGGGAAGTGGGGGATACATTTGATATATATAAGTTTACAAATGTCACGCAATTTATTACAAATAAAAATTGACAGCGAAATCAAAACAAATTAACTATATGCATCTGACCTTTGGATCCGGACTGGTGAATGTGTCACGTGAGCGGTACGGTTGCTATGTTCCGTCACGGGATTCTGGTATGCTGGATCAACTAGTGTCGACGAAAGGCGTACACACGTGGTAGTGATCGAACAATGATCGAGGTACGGACACGTATTTATAGCGACCGAGTAGTGTGTCCCACGAGGGCGAAAACGCACACCTGTTGATACGCAACTCGAACGATATGTACCAGTGTTTCCTAAACTTTTCGTAATGGCGACCCACAAATTTACTGCTTGTTGGTTACGCGACCCACCCCTACCCACACTAAAAAAAATTAATGTGATTATATAGTATTATTAATAATCATTTTTATTATGAGAAATTTCATCATTGAATTTTAATATAATACAATACTGAATAATAAATACATAAATCTGTTTAGTATTAAGGTTATTTTTAAATTAAAATATGTAGGTAAAATAATTTTATTATAAAAAAAAATAAAAATGAAATATATAGAAACTTAGTGTGATGGCTGATTTTGTATGTTGCTGCATAATATTTCCCACTGGGATACAATCTCAATTAAGCTTATGCGCACGTCATGTGTGACATCTAATAAATTTTTTTTTTTTTTTTAATATTCGCCATGGTAGAAAATCCTTTTTCGCATAAATAAGTGGTAGGGAAAAGTAATAGTTTTTTTTTATGGCAATTATTGAAAGTTCTGAATATTCATCCATATACTGCACACCAAAAATCTATAATAGATTCATTTTTTAATTTATTTTCATAAGTTTTATGACAAGAAAGTTTGATAATCTGAGTTTCGAGAAGCGTATTGTGGTTGAACTATTTCATTAATTGCGTAACTTCGAAACCCAAATTTAATAAAATCTGTAATGTAATTACGATTACCTGATGTTGTTAATTTCAATTTTTTGTATTGTACTGAACTGCCTAATGGAGACAGTTGACTGGTACCACCGGCTGTGGTTATACGAATAATAAATTTATCCATTAAAAATTTAAAACTTAATATATAAAATTTGATTATTTAAAAATGAGTGTCTAATCGTAAACTAAAACTTTTCGTTTGTAGGTACCTACTCGCTCTACTTATCTACAGCCGTGGTCTCAGTGTACTGATCATTTTTCAACGGTATGGACAATTATTATTGACCGATACTGCTTCGCAGTCATTAGCACATTTACCGATAAGACAACAAATTATTCAGAATCGTAATAAAATAATACAAACGTTACTAAAAATATATTGATATCTATTGTAAAATCTATGTCCTATATTAGTATATTCAACAATACTAGTTAGACATCACAGTATTATTATATGTAGAGGTATATATGTCGCGACCCATAGGTTGGGAAACACTGATATATACAATACAATGTCGACGAAGGCGCACATACCTGAAATTGATCGGACTAAGGATCGAGCTACGGACGTGTACTTACAGCGACCGAGCAGTGTGTCTGACGAGGGCTAAAACACGCACTTGTTGATACGCAACGCGAACGATATACGGTAGCGGCCGCAACGGGAACAATGCGTACCTACACATAAAAAAGACGACGGCTTCAAAGAGCACTTGAACGCAATTATTTTGACAAATGGTATTACGCAACGTTCACGACGTTAACGCGGACATATGCGCGACAAGACGGACGTGTATTTACATTATGTCGGTAGCGAAATTCGTCGAACGGAAGAAAACAAATATTTACTACACGAGAAAGAAAAAAACGAGACGAACGAACAACAACAACTACTGCCGGAGGCGGCAGCGGCGCGTTACGTATCACACACACACAACCATGGACCGGTAATGGTGGCGATGATAACACACAACGGTCAACGTACAAGCACAGAATATACAGAAGGGAAAATTTGAGCGGTTTACTGGATTATTATTTATCATTCAAGTATCAATACTACCACAATCACTAAACCACAGTTACCATTGTGGTAACGTATATGCTCTTCGTACACACAATGCTCCATATATTAGGTATAGAGATAGCCCATCCATTCCTTTATTATCTATAGTGCTTTGTATATTATTATCACAGATAACTTTACAATGGTCAGCTGTGATATTATCACAGAATATACAGAAGGGAAACTATAAAATATTTACATGGGTTCTTATGGTCACCCAAAAAAATGGTCGAACATTTTGAAATTGCTACAAGTAACCATACCAGCAAGAAATTCCCATTATTCTATGAAATTTGGCCATACTGTTAATGAAACATGTTATTGTGATAACTGATAATATTGATATTCTGTGATATCCTCAAACGAAATGTAAACATAAACATAACTATATTTTTTATTATTTTTTTCATTTTACTCAGTTAAGGTACCTAATACATATACGTATAATGCATTTTTTCTAGTAAATAAAGAAATTATTTTATCTAGAAATTGTGTTCTCTTTAATAAAACTGGAATAAAAAATATTCACCAAGTTATAGAGTACCTATATATTATACTAAAATAAAATTTTTTTTTCCATTTCACTAAATTATAATTTTTATACTTTTTTTGTTTCAATATATTTATGGCCTCTATAAATATAAAAATTTTATAGACGATAATTAATAATAATGAAATTTTAAATTAATATATAATAGCTTAGTTACATTTTTACTATTGTTACGAATATACATTACACATTATATTTTTCAATGAATGTTTAAAACACAGTGTACAAGAAGTCTGATTTTGAGTCTTGGTGTTCATAACCTGTGGATGGCATTTGGGTAATAGTTATTATTACTTACTGAATTGAGGACGAAATTTTGAATAATTATAATAAGGTATAGGTAAATAATTATAAAATAATATAACACATTAAATTACAATATATATTTACAAAAACAATACATACTTTTACAAATAATAATACTTATTAAATAATAATAATTGATCAGATAGTGAATATCCTAGAAAACATAAAACAAGTCTTTAGAATCTAGACAACTGTCTTAACATAAACAATTTAGGAATAAGGATATCACAGAAAATCAATATTATCAGTTATTACAATAACATACTTCATAAACAGTATGACCAAATCTTTTAGAATAATGGGAATTTCCTACTGATCTGGTTACTCGTAGCAATTTCAAAATGTCCAACCATTTTTCAAATTGTCGGCAGTTTCCATTCTGTATATTCTGTGATACAAGGACGTTGTATAGTGTGCCGTACGGCGCGGTCTTTCAAAATACCAGCGGGTACCAAACAGTACTAATGAAAAATACAATAAAAGACTTCATCCAAATATTAAAAAAATTCAATTGATAATTTAGTTATTTCTATTGAATTTCCTTCGGAATTACTAAAAAAATAAATTGACTACTTGCTTTCGTACATAAAACCTAAACTGACATATTCTTATTAAATGAAAAGCACCTTCTAACAACTTCAAAACTCAAGCTCCAAACTACTTAACTTACAGAAACAATTTCACACCAAAAAGCGACTCAATGGCGCACGGCGGTGTGACAATCTTTGTGCAATACCGTATAAGTATAATATATAAGTATAGTTCATAAATACGTAAACTTAAACACTTCCATATAATCTACATCAATGTTAATAAAACCCACAATATTTAAATTTTTTTATATGCCGAGTATAAACTTCATAATGCCTTTCTAATTCCCCAAGTTCTGAATATCATTACTGCAAGTACTTATTTATCGTTTGGTATATAAGTACAAGCTAGCAAATAAAATTAGCATAGTATGAGCAAGTGCCTTCTATGGCACTTTCTAATGAAAACTACGACGAGTACTGCAAAACTCATCGTGAACAACGACGTATTCCCGCCGAGCCCAGTAGCCACCAATCTCGTCGCCATACGTCATTCGAGGATGACCACAGTTGATTAATAGCTTTCTCAAGGCTATTCCATGTCAATTCACCCATCGTGATTTTTTGAGTGATCGTTCCCGGCGACTTACCCGAAATCAATGCCACTTTTTCGAGTGGACATGTACGACGTAATATACGCTCATCCCTATTGTATACGTCGTAGGATATTATTTCCATTCTACTGTAACCAAAATTGAATTAGATAAATTATTTGTATAGTTAGCTGCGATTTATGCTTGCACAAATTTTGATTTTGGGCTTCAAATACTTACAATGACTTACAAATTAAAGACCGAATTTGAAATCAGCCGTTCAACTTTAGGAGACCAAATTTCACGTACATATAGTGTTATGCTTTTTTGAATGACCAAAGAAACTGAGGCGTACAACCATACTAGAAATCTACCCAGATGGTTTATCCTCACTATTCCCATACAAAATATACCTTTTTGTATTACAACAACGACAAATAAAACTATTATTACAACAACAATACAGTAGTATAATTTAATTAAATCAGGATGCTCAACTATATCAAAGCACTGAAAAATCTCAAAATTTACTTACTATTTTCTCTAATAGTTTCATATCCTTCTCTTACTAGATCCGCTGTTAATAATAATTTTGTGAGTTACTGTGTTAGTATCTAATTTATGAACTATATTAAATAATATATTATTATATAATTAACTTTATAAACTTAAAATTGACATACCCATGCATATGTCTGTATATACAATTATTACATAACACATTAAAGATTCAATAATACTGTTATTTGTGTGTATTATACATGGATAATATTTATATAAAATGAACAAAACGATTTATCTTGAAATATATTGTTAAATAATTTAATTTTTATAAATTATTTGTATAATTAATAATCTAAATGAATGGACTATAATATGTTATGTGTATAAGTATATTTAACCTGAGTCATTCAACGAAATCTTTTCATTTTATTTTATTAAATTCAAATTTATTTCAAATGAAAAAAAAATAAAAATACAAAAAAAAATATATAAATATTAAACATTCTATTTTAGTTTTTTCCAAACTTTTCTCAATTTTTAATACTCAGTATCACAGTTGTTACTGTTAATGTATATTTTAAATTAAATTTAACATAGGTAACATTTTTTACATGAGACCTATGACTTCATAGTATGATTTAATTCATAATATGGACAATAATTCCTAAAAAAAAAACACAGGTAGAATATTTTATTATATTAAACTATTATATGAAACTAAATAATCATAATATGTAAATATATGGTACTTATATATAGAAGTCTCTTTAGAATAACTCTATAATAATAATTAAATAAAAATGTTCTTATGATGACTGCATATAAATTATTATCATTATTATAATTAAATGCATATTCTTCAAACTATATCGTAATAATAAATAATTAAATAATAATTCATGATTTGATTAAAATTGTAACTTTGTGACTGGGGGTACAACATTGGGACTTTTAGATTCTGAGCGTAGCGAGGGAGCTAGTGGATTTACAATGATGTTTATTTTTTTTTTTTTTTTTTTCTTTCTCTGTTAACAAATTTACTACCAGAAGGAGTGCTCCGATCTTTACACTCATACCCTGTTTCCGGTAGCAAATTGCATCTAGTTGGTACTTTTGAGAGGTCATTTTTCGATTTTCATAATAGTTT
>JAIPRL010013172.1:0-10932 GCA_025469235.1 Pemphigus obesinymphae
GCGGAAAACTAATTAAACGAATAACTAAAACTAATACTGCACTTAATAACCACTAAACAGAGGACGGGTAATTTTTTGTAGTTATTACATATGTGTAGGTTAGGTTATATACGTAGTCAATCATGTTCCGGCACAAATGATTCGCTCTAATTTTCATAACCACGAAAATATTTTAATAATTCGTGATACAAACTAAACTTTTCAGTTTTAGCGCGAAAAAATGGGAAACTAATAAGCAGTGGGACGCGATCGAATCGCTCCGTGTGTAACCAGCTTAAGGCTTGGATCGTCAAACCAACTATCGATACGGGTCTACCGGTTTCTAACGAATTCTACTATGCCAATCTGATATGTTTTGGGTTTTTTTCTCGAACTCGACGTCTACGGAAATAACAATATTTATCCAATGTAGGTACGCGATATGTGAACAAAATCTTAATAAATGTACTTATCGTGCATCATTTATTATTACTATTATTAGGTATTTATTATATTTTGTTCTGTTCATTTAATCTACCTACGTATAATGATAGATACCTACCTATTATAATACCCTGTAGCAAGTTCGCATTTCTTTTCTCGGACATCCTTAGATTTCTATCTGAGGACAATAGTTTTATAAAAAACCTAGACGATAAGTGCGATCGACTAGTTCACATAGTAAGTACCTTCGCCATATTTTTTTATATTGAATTTTAAATCGTCGAACTTTTGTCTGACCTAGACGTTCGTTCCGAATTTGTGTGTAGGTACCTATATATATTATGAGTCGTAATACTGTATACTGTCTGTTATCTGAATAGTTTAAATACGAAAAATGTCGACCATATTATCATCCGAGTAAAGGTCTATTCACACATGTCAGTGCTGAATTTTTTGATTTTTGGGTGTATATTCACATACGTCAGGGCCGATCCAGACTGAAATCCTTCCTAGCCTCGTTCCTAGCTGATACTAAAATTAAAATATTTTTCCATCCAATACCCATTGATACGAACTATCACGAGTCACGTCTACACTCTCTACATAACGTAATATTCCGGTCTAGCATTATATGAAAATAATTCAAAATACCTCGAAAATAATATTACACAACAATAGGTACGTATTTGGTAACCTGCAGTCACGTCAATCCATAAAATTTGTATTATGTGTTTTGCGTTCAACTATAAAATATTAGAATATCCGTTTTATTAAAAATAAAATAATGTCGCGTTCGTTATTAGTTATTACAGTATATCGAAATTTGAGAGAAAATAATATATAATATTGTTAATATCGGTAATTATATTAATATTAAATTCAAACTGTATAATACAATTGTAAATACCTACAATTTGTCTTTTATTTCCTTGGTTTTTTTTATCCTCCTACCAAAAATTATATACACTGAATATATTTTGTATAGGTACTGAATACTAAATGGTACCCATGAACAAAATATGTTTATTGCCACCTCAAAAATCCGGACCCGGCCCGGTTGTAATTCACACATGCCCGGGTATCGTAATAAAAACCCGCCCGGGCGCCCGATTGTCGAAAACTAATCATTTTTCGCCCGGATTAACTAACTATTTATCATTATAATTTTTTCTGTTCGTTTGGACTAAGTACGTATAATATTGTACAGAGTACCTATTATAATACCCTGTGGCAAGTTCGTATTATTTTTTTTTCGGATATTTGTAAATTTCCATCTGGGGACAATAGTTTTATAAAACACCAAGAACGGTAAGTCCGACCAACTCATTCCCATATTAGGTACCTTTACTATTATATATTTTTTCAGATTCTGAGCGTAGCGACGGAGGTAGTGGTTTTACAATGTTTATTTTTATTTATTATTTTTTCTCTGTTAACAAATTTACTACCAGAAGGAGTGCTCCGATCATTATATGCTTACATGTTTTCCTGTAGTAAATTTCTTCTAGTTGGTACTTTATAAAGGTAATTTTTCGATTTTCTCAATAGTTTTTTAATGCGTAAGGAAAAACTACCAAGAATCGACAAAAAAATGGCAAAAATATACGATTTCGTCAAATCGAGATTGTTCATTTCTTCGTAATTTCGAAAATAATGGCTTGAAAATCTTGAAATTTACATAGAATATTTAATTTAGTAATATACCTATTTACGTTGATTAAGTTTTTTTAAAATTTTTTTGACAAAATTATCAATTTTGAGGTACCTATTTAAGTTCAAATAGTGGGTAAAATGAGATTTTAAGACCTGAAAAAATTTAATATAACGTTAGTCGTGCATTAATTTAACTAAATTAAAAAAAATCGGCTAAAAAAAAATATTTTAGATTCTGAGCGTAGTGAGGGAGCTAGTGGTTTTACAATAATGTTTATTTTTTTTCTCTATTAAGAAATTTACTTTAAGAAGTGCTTCGATCTTTACAAGTTTACATGGTTTCCTGTAGCAAATTTAATCTTGTTGGTACTTTAAAGAGGTAATTTTTTGATTTTCTCAAAAGTTTTTTATTGCGTAAGGAAAAACTACCAAAAAATGACGAAAAATGGCAAAAATACGATTTTGTCAAATCCAGATTTTTCATTTCTTCGGAATTTCGTAAGATCATATTTATTTCTACATTTGATCTTTGATATAATGTTAAATATAGGTAGATACTTAGTATATAACTAATATTAAGAATTATGAATACTACACCGAAGTTATGCTCAGAATCGTTTTATCATTGATTTATCATTGCTTTCAAATGTGATACATCCACCGAGAGTATCCTGCCCAGTAACGAAGTGCATCCATCCCTACTGACACCCAACGAGTGAAGTAAAGTGAAGTGTACCTTTTTTATATCTCATAGTAATAAATTTCAAATCGTCGGACTTTCTTAGTATTTTTCATAATATTTTAATTATATTTATAATAATACAATCGGGTGAACTTCAACTTGAACAATCAGGAGGACTTTCAAATTTTTCTACATATATAAAATCTCGAAACGATAAGTCCGACCAAATATAAATACCTACTATATTATATTGTTGTGTTATTTTTCAAAATTTTTATTAAATATAATTTATGGATGTTGTGCGAAACCCGTTACTTCGAATTTTATAAAAAATCTGAGAATAGTAAGTTCCATACATTTTTGAATTACCCATCAACTTTGTCAACCTACAACAGAAAGACTTTATGAGTAAAAGGTTATTTTCTAGCGAGCGCCAAATTCCGCAGCAGGAAAAATATTTTTTAAATTAATTAACATTATTATTTCTCAAAATACTCTGGATCTTGATAAATTACATAATATGAGGTATATGAATTACACCAAAAAGTAATTCTACTTATTTGGTGTTTCACTACAAAAAAAGTACACTTACAAGGTGTCACACCCAAATGGTGTTACAAATTCAAGGTTTTGCACTTAAAAGGTGTTGAACTTACTACAAGTAGTTTCACTTAAAAGGAGTTACACTTACGAGGAGTTGCACCCAGTAGGTGTTGCACTTATAAGTAGCTACTTACCTAGATATTTTAACTTTGAATAATAGACGAAATAAAATTATGTGAATGCATATTATTATTACGTCCCCCTGAAAATCGAAAATCGTTGAATGTCGAAAGTTCAAACTTCTGATTCTCAAAAGATTGAAAATCGCCAGGGCAATCGTCCAGTCTTATTTAATATTTGAAATAGATAATTCCTTCTCTGATAATATTAAATCTATATATGTACCTAGGTATATATATATATATTTAAATTTTTTTGAGATATTTACAAATTAATAATGAACTTTATATGAAAACTTTTATTACATTAATAATGAACTTTATTAATTATTAATGTAATAAAACAATAATATTACCTTATTATGTAAAATTTATGAATTACTACCTACATATTATTAAACAATGTATTGTTAACTATAGTTTTGTGTAATTTTTGTCTTGTACTATTTTCATCATTTTTGATTTCAATATTTTACTGTGTTCGCAACACTTTTACAAGTGAGGCATTTTTAATAATATTAATAATAATAATATTTGTTATATGTGTACACATAAGTTATAACATTAATGTTTGTGCAAAGATATGTATAATATATAATTATAGGTAGGTACATATCTGTGTTTGTGATCCCAAGTATATATTATTGTACTCTCACTAAAATAACCCTATCACTTTTTCTAATCGCCTCTACCACTTTTCCTTTCATTTCTTCATCTAATATCACTCCTACACTATTCCTTGTACTAGTCCTTCCTGAATATATGATTTTATACCCCTCACCAATTTCTCTTGCTTTCTCCCCTTTCCACTTTGTTTCTTGCACACAACAAATATTCATATTCCTCCTCTTCAAAACTTCTGCTAACTCCTTACTCCTACTTGTCAATGTTCCTACATTCCACGTACCTACTCTCACTTTGAACCTATCCGGTGTACTCAAGCGCGAATCTAACCCAAAACACCTTGGTGCTTTCCCTACACCATCGACATCACGGCCGTTGGGTAGAACCGCACATAACTGATGGAACGGCTACCGCAGCTGCTGTCAGACTGGTACTGGTCACTTGGTCCCTTAGGCTATCTCCACACCCAAGTACGCAATTTGGTTTTCCCCGCGAAAATCCGAGATGGGAAAACTCGCCTATATTCTTTTTAATACTCTTCATACTTTTTTGACAAGTTTTATGCCGGCTGTCGACCTGACGCAACCTCAATTAGTCGAATTCTACGACAGGCATGAGGAAACCGTGGAGGTATTCTTAGCCCCCACCACAGGAACCACAGTACAGATTAGAATATGTACTTTTTTATGTGTTTATAAAAAAAAGAATATTAAAATATTGTTTATTTTACTTATAGGTTTAAAATATGAAAAATTCTGTAAGTAATTATTTTTGTTAAATATGTATTTAAAAACATATACCTACCTACTTAATTTAATAACAAATACTATACAATTTTAAATGTATAATGTGTTAAAAACGCTAAAATAATTAAAATAAGTACATATATTCAACTACATACTAACAAATACATCACACAGGATTATTTTGCAGTCCTTACATTGTTTTAAACCTCTTCTCAATACATAAAATAATTAATTTGTGACTTGTTTCCTCCACTCTTATAGTTTATATAATTCTCATATCTCTTTCCAAAAAATGTATTTATAATAACTAGTTCATATGCTGACGTAAAATCAAGTATTCTTTCTCCAAATTAATATCTCTGCCCATATGTCCATTTGTATTATTATCAAACACAATATTTTCAATTACTAGTGTTCCTTGCATTACCTCATCCATTTTATGCAATAACTCTTCCTTTTGGCTTTCTTCACATGTCACTTTGATGTTTAAATTGTATGAGCGATGTATATCACCAACTATAGAGCTAGTATGAAATATGAATTTGAATCTATGATTAAGAGTATGACCTCAGGTAAGCATTATCATTAATATTTTTAATAGTATATATTTAAATATTTAGAAAAATGGTGTTCTATATATTTTTTAATTCAATCTGAATCTTTATCTATTTAGTATTTTTCTTTGGTAGATAGGTATAATAAACATGATGAGATGTTATATGATTAATGTAGAAACATAGGAGAGATGATTATTCCATCTTCCAATGATTATGTGATAACATACTGAAAAACCAAAAAAGTACTCGCCCCTTGAAATATTATAGATATTTTTATTTAAGTTTGTAATATGTATAATTTTTTATGTATATCATAGTTTATGCATTACTAGAATATATTGGATAATTTAAAATTTGCGTAGTATATAGTGGTGGATCATTGAATATTAAACTAATTATTTACATATCTGTATCTGTAAATTATGTTTATTATGGCTATTAAATGATGGGACATTGTTTATAAATTTAGAATGTTAGATATTATTTCATATAGTCACATAGATTAAGTCTTATATCAAAACTATAAATTGCAATGCTGGTTATATAGAGTCACTGTATAATTTTAAATGTTGGTTCAATCGAACTTTTTATAAACAGTTATGATGAAGATAATTAATGGTTCATCAATGTTTTTAATTTAATATTTAAAACTACGTTATTATTTTCTTATATTTATTTAGTTATGATACCCTTATATTTGATATTGTTTATATATTAATAATTTCAATATATAAATTATTTGATAGAAGATTGGTGATATATTCAGTACAATATATTGATGTTTAAATTATGTGTGCTAGGTATATCACGAATTTTTCTTTCTGATAACAACTATAGAAGAATGAAGAAATTTGCAATTGAATCTATGATTACGTGTACGATATCAGGTAAGAGTTGTGATTAGTATGTTTAATAGTATATATTTAAGTATTTTGAAATGTGAAGGTTATATATTTTTTAATTCGATCTGAATCATTATTTATTTAGTGTTTTTCATAGTAGATTGGTATTTTATACGTGATGAGATGTTTTATCATTAATATAGATATATAGGAGAGTCCATCTTCCAATATATGATTATTTGATAACATGCTGAAAACCCACAAAAATACTCTACCCCTTGTAATATTATTGTTTTTTTTTTATTTAAATTTGTAATATGCAGGGCTTGAAACCGTAAAAAATATGGTTTTGATTTCAATTTCGATTACTGGTTTTACATTTTTTTCGGTTTCGATTTCGATTTGAAATACCGGTTTCAAAATATCTCGTTTTCGTTTTCAACTTTTTATACCGGTATTTTACATTTTCAATTTGGATTTAAACTCACCCCTTGAAATATTATAGACATTTTTATTAAAGTTTGTAATATAAATATTTTTTTATGTATATTATAATTTCTAAATTACTAGAAAATATAGGATAATTTACAATTTGCGTAGTATATGGTGGTGGATCATTGAGTATTATAGTAATTATTTACATATTTGTAAATTATATTTATTCTGGCTATTAAATGATGTGACATTGTTTATAAGTTTAGAATGTTAGATATTATTTCTTATATCAACATAGGATTACGTCTACTATGAAAACTGTAAATTGCAATGCTGGTTTTATATTTGATGAATAATTCTGTATGTTGGTTCTATTGAACTTTTTATAACCAGCTGTTCATGAAAATAATTAATGTTTAATAAATGTTTTTAGTTTAATATATAAAACTACGTTATTATGTTTTTTTTTACTTTTATTTAAATATGATAAGGTTATACATTACATTATTTATATGTTTAATAATTTCAATATATAAATTATTTGGGAGATGAAAGGTGATATATTCAGCGCAATATATTGATGTATAAATTATATGTGCGATATATATCACCCATTATTCTCAACATCAACTATAGAACTTGGATGAAATATTAATTCGAACATATGTTCAGAATTATGATCTCAGGTAAGCATTGTGAATAGTATAGGTTTAAGTATTTTGAAATATGGTGTTCCATATAATTTTAATTCAATTTTAATCTTTATCTATTTAGTATTTTTCTTTGGTAGATAGGTATATTAAACATGATGAAATTTTATATGATTAATATAGAAACATAGGAAAGATGATTATTTCATCTTCCAATATATGATTATATGATAACATACGGAAAAAACAAAAAAGTACTCGTCCCTTGATGTAATATAGATATTTTTATTTAAGTTTGTACTATGTATGTTTTTTTATGTCTATTATAGTTTATAAATTACTAGAATATATTGGATACTTTTCAATTTGCGTAGTATATGGTGGTGGTGGTTCATTGAATATTATAGTAATTATTTACATATCTGTAAATTATGTTTATTCTGACTATTAAATGATGGGACATTGTTTATAAATTTAGAATGTTAGATATTATTTAATATAGTCACATAGATTAAGTCTTATATCAAAACTATAAATTGCAATGCTGGTTATATAGAGTCACTGCATAATTTTAAATGTTGGTTCTATCGAACTTTTTATAAACAGTTATGATGAAGATAATTAATGGTTCATCAATGTTTTTATTTTAATATATAAAGCTACGTTATAATTTTCTTATTTTTATTTAGTTATGATATCCTTATATTTGATATTGTTTATATATTAATAATTTCCATATATAAATTATTTGATAGAAGATTGGTGATATATTCAGTACAATATATTGATGTTTAAATTATATGTGCTAGGTATATCACGAATTTTTCTTTCTGATAACAGCTATAGAAGAATGAAATTTGCAATCGAATCCATGATTTACGTATATGATCTCAGGTAAGAGTTGTGCTTAGCATTTTAAATAATATATATATAACTATTTTGAAAAATGTCGTTCCATATATTTTTTAATGCAATCTGAATCTTTATCTATTAACTGTATTTCATCGTAGATAGGTATTTTATACGTGATGACATGTTTTATCATTGATATAGATATATAGGAAAGTCCATCTTCCAATATATGATTATATGATAACATGCTGAAAAACCTCAAAAATACTCTAGCCCTTGTAATATTATTGTTTTTTTTTTTATTCAAGTTTGTAATATGTATAATTTTCTATGTCTTTAGTTTATAAATTACTAGAAAATATAGGATAATTTACTGTTTGCGTGGAATATGGTGGTGGATCATTGAGTATTTTTGTAATTATTTACATTTCTGTAAATTACGTTTATTTCGGCTATAAAATGATGTGACATCGTTAATAAATTTAGAAAGTCAGATATTACTGCATATAGTCACATAGAATTACGTCTTATATGAAAACTTTTGATTGCAATGCTGGTTATATATTCGCTAAATAATTTTATATGTTAGTTGTATCGAACTTCATTTACAAATTTACTTAATTTACTTACTTTACTTCATTTACATGAAAATAATTAATAATTAATCAATGTTTTTAATTTAATAAATTAAGTTTTGAAATTAATTTTTTTATTACTATTCAAATACGATAACCTTATATTTAATATTGTTTATATGTTTAATAATTTCGATATATAAATTATTTGATAGAAGATCGGTGATATATTCAGCACAATATATTGATGTATAAATTATATGTGCGATATATATCACCTATTATTCTCAACATCAACTATAGAACTAGGATGAAATATTAATTCGAATATATGTTCAGAATTATGATCTCAGGTAAGCATTGTGAATATTATTTGTAATAGTATATATTTAAGTATTTAGTAAAATGGTATTCCATATATATTTTAATTCAATCTGAATTTTTACCTATTAAGTATTTTTCATTGATTGATAAGTATATTAAATGTGATGAAATATTATATGATTACTATAGAAAAATAGGAGAGATGATTATTCCATCTTCCAATATATGATTATATGATAACATACTGAAAAACCAAAAATGTATTCGCCCCTTGAAATATTATAGAAATTTTTATTTAAGTTTTTAATATGTATATAGTTTATAAATTACTAGAAAATATAGGATAATTTACCGTTTGCGTGGAATATAGTGTTGAATCATTGAGTATTATAGTAATTATTTTCATATTTGTAAATTATGTTTATTCTGGCTATTAAATGATGTGACATTGTTTTTAAATTTAGAATGTTGGACGTTATTTCTTATAGTAACATAAGATTACGTCTACTATGAAAACTGTAAATTGCAATGATGGTTATACAGATTCATTGAATAATTTTAGATGTTGGTTCTATTAACTTTTTATAACCAGCTATTCGTGAAAATAATTAATGTTTAATAAATGTTTTTAGTTTAATATATTATGCTTCTTTATTGTGTTTTTGTTTATTTTTATTTAAATATGATAAGCTTATACATTATATTATTTATATGTTTAATAATTTCGATATATAAATTATTTGATAGAAGATTAGTGATATATTCAGTATAATATATTGATGTTTAAATTATGTGTGCTAGGTATATCACGAATTTTTCTTTCTGATAACAACTATAGAAAAATGATGAAATTTACAATCGAATCTATGATTATATGTACGATCTCAAGTAAGAGTTGTGATTAGTATTTTTATTAGTATATATTTAAGTATTTTGAAATATGATGTTCCATATATTTTTGAATTCGATCTGAATCTTTATTTATTTAGTGTTTTTCATAGTAGATACGTATTTCAAACGTGTAAAAATGTTCTATCATTAATGTAGAAACATAGAATAGATGATTAGCCCTTCTTCCAATATATGATTATATGATAACACGCTGAAAAACCACAAAAGTACTCCACCCCTTGTAATATTATATTTATTTTTATTTAAGTTTTTAATATGTATATTTTTTGTTGTATATATTACATATTTTATATACATATTTGTTGGATAATTTACAATTTACGTGATATATGGTGGATCATTGAGTATTTTAGTAATTATCTACATATGTGTAAATTTTGTTTATTCTGGCCATTAAACGATACGAAATTGTTTATAAATTTAGAATGTTATATATTATTTCTTATAATCACATAGGATTACGTCTAATATGAAAACTTTAAATTGCAATGCTGGTTATATAGATTCACTGAATAATTTTAAATGTTGGTTCTATTGAACTTTTTATAAACAGTTATGCATGAAGATAATTAATGGTTAATCAATGTTTTTAATGTATAAAGCTTATATTGGAATTTTTGAAATTTGAGTAATGATGTATGTTAATATATTAAGTTACGTTATTAGGTATTTTAGATTCTGAGCGTAGCGAGGAAGCTTATGGTTTTACAATGATGTTTATTTTTTTTATTTTTATTTTTCTGTAAACACTTTTTCTACCAGAAGGAGTGCTCCGATCTTTACACTCATACCCGGTTTCCGGTAGCATATTGCATCTAGTTGGTACTTTTGAGAGGTCATTTTTCGATTTTCATAATAGTTTTTTAATGCGTAAGCAAAAACTACCAAAAAATTACGAAAAATACGATTTTGTAAAATCGAGAATTTTAATTTCG
>JAIPRL010013173.1:0-10931 GCA_025469235.1 Pemphigus obesinymphae
AATCTAAAATTAATTTTGTTAATGATTTAACCCAATTCCATGAACCTTTTGCAGTAAAATTGCGATAAATTTTATTTTTTATAGTTCTAATAACACGCTCAACCATGCCAGCTTTTATATATGAATAAGTTGAATAATGTTTAATATTAAACTTTTCCATTAAATTGTATTCATACATTGTAATACACACACACATACCTGTAAAATTGACACGTTGTAAAAAAATTGACATACATTGTGAAATTGACGTAAAAATTGACGTACACACTATATTGTAAAATAGACACTGGTAGTGTACAGGGAAAAATATAACAATCGAGACGGTCTGGATTTCACGATTTCCCTGTGTAAAAAATTACAGCCGTCTGGTTAATACTGTTTAGTGTTAACTAATTACCAATATTATCAATGTTTATATTAAAATATATTAAAAAATTGACTAACCCCAAAACAAAACGTAACGACATAACGTTCACAATAATTTAACATATTTAAAAGGAAATTAAAAATAAGAAAGAAACCCGGGAAAAAATAAAATTGATAACTCCGACAATTATTGTTCTGACGACAAATGTTCTGTTGTAATGATGTAATGATTATTGGTATCAATGATAAGGTACCACGACATGGTTAGTTGTGAACCACAGCATGACGCAATATGACACGACACGACGAGCTTTAGGAAAAAATTGAAACCGCTCTTAGGACCAAAACCGTTTTTCCGAAAAAATCGAAACCGCTTTTGGACCAAAACCGTTTTTTCGAAAAAATCGAAACCGCTCTTGGGACCAAAACCGTTGTTAGGAATAAATCGAAACCGCTCTTTAAACCGAAACCGTTTTTCGAAAAAAATCGAAACGGTTTCAACCCCTGGTTATTATTTAAAATACTATGAATGATTAGACTTTACCTTTTTTGGTTTTTAACTCTCTATGATGTAAAAGTGTGTCGTAAAATGGATGTGTATCGATCGGTAAACTTTTTTGAGTTTTTGTAGTTCATTCTATTTTGACAGTGACAAATTCAATGATTTTTTGTATAATGGCTTATACTGAAATTGTTGATCTTTGTTAATTCTTATGATTTTCTTTCTAGGCAATACTTTTTTTGGTATAGCACAGAATGGGTCATCAAATAAAAGTTTAAAATAAATGCATGATGTTGGTGGGTCATATAATAGTTCACGAATGTCTTTAACTTCTGACTCTCCCTTCCCAATACCAGGTCTTATAGAAGTGTAAGTATTTAAATTTTTAAAATCATAAAAATAATTATGTGTTAACAGGATTGCTTCAAATGGACTAGAATTGATTCGAGATTCGGTTGTTAATCGCACATAATCAGATGGCAAAAAAATATCTTTATTTTTGATTTTTCTATCTATAAGGGAATGCGCACTATCGCACTCCATTTGCGTGTGCCCTTTAACTAAAAATTTTTGTTTAATAACAATATTTTGAGTTTTACAAAACTGAAGAAGAGCATTTGATAGAATTACATTTCTATTCTGATACCCACAGCCATCAGAGTAGATAATGATTGGTATTTGTTCAGTACATTTTTTTAATAAGTGCTTGATTATAATTGTAGCAAATACTGATGCCTCTAAATCTGCTTCGCCTTCATACCACCAGTAATTACTTCATTCACTAGTTGCTAAGTTATATATTGTCAAGTTATGAACTTTTAACTTCATAGAGTAATATAATGAACTTGCTTGTACTGCAGGGCATAATTTAACTGCTTGCATGTCGATGGTAAAACAGTAACACTTCTTTTCTTCTGCATTTGTTTTGTCCTTTTGTTTCTCTTCCCTTGCTCTATTTTTAAAAGCAATATGCATGGCATATTCTTCTTCAGATACTTGAAAAATGTTGTATGCTGAACATAAATCACATTGATCTTTACGAGGTTTAAATATGGACATTTTATTTTCTTTCATATATTCAGTAAAAAAACAATTGCTTAATGGAATAACCTGATCTTCAGTACATTTTTTTTATAACAAATAAATACTTCTTGAAATATAATATGATAAAACTAACTTTCTATATTAATAAAAAGTATTTAATAGTAGTCATTATAATGTAATTTGTGCAATTTCACGTAAGTATAATACGACATAGAAAAAATTAATTATACAAAATTACAATATCACGTATCAAAGACGTTTAATTAAAATTCATATATATTATATCAAATACATCTAATACATAAATAACTATAGCACTAATACTTAAATATATTTATAATTAAATGATTTTAAACAAAATATTATAATTACCTGTAGTTAAACTGAAATAATAAGGATTTCAATGTGTTACATTTTCAACGCATGTGTTTATATTTAGTTACGTGATATTACATGTGATAAAGAGATACGCGATATTACTTTTATTGGTTTGGGAGGGAAAATATCGGTTTTATCGCTATGGAGGTAAACGAAAAAAACAACCGCAAAGAGAATACAAATATTTTGACACCAAAAAGTCAATATCAACAAAAATTGAGTTACGAGGTATTGTCATTAGTGTAACGAAGTATTAAATAATATTAAAAATACCTATGTATTAATATGTGTTTATTGTTTAAGACCTTATCAATTATTATCAAATAACAATTTATCTATTATATAAAAATGAGAAAAAAATCATTATGGTATGGTATTACGTGATACTGGTGATACAGTATTAGTTTATATTGTTGCCACTAGCGCTGTATGTCTAATTGGAATCTAAGAACGATTGGTTATTGTGTATATCTAAAGTAAGCCATCCAACTATCGATGCACCGACCGATTAAGAGGATGTCAGAGCACAGTCATTTTAAAGGGGTTCTGTATAGGCAACTTTAAATGTTAAATTTTCGTAAAACGAAAATCCAAAAATTATAAATATTAAAATTAAATTTTTTAACATATTTTTGATGTATTTTAAAAGTAATTAAAAATTATTCCCATATTTGTATAATTACGACATTTGTTTAGAAAAAGAAACAAAAATACTTTTAAAATAAAGTTAAAACCATTTATATTTTACCGTATTTTTAAATATTGTGTGTGTGTTTAATAAGTAAAAATTAATAATGCATAATAAAAATTCAACATCATATGACGTATACTAATTTATAAAATACATATCTTAAAATATCATTTCACTGTGTCGGTACTCCGGAATTCAAGGGTACCCACGTTATAATATTAAAGTATTCAATTCAAGGCAATATAATAATTATAAGCTTGGACCGAAAATTGACTAACCCGATTAAATGATTTCAGAATAACATAAAATATTCAAAAAACCAATTTTAATATATTCCACATTATTGCGTGTAAAATAACACGACTTCAATATTTGGTTGTACAATAATTCTATCAAATTTATGTATTAAAAATGGGACGAAAACCAACACATTATTTATAAGCATATATTATGATAATATAGCTCTAACATTGCAACTTAAATAACTACAGATAAGTTAAATATTATAGAACGGTAAAAATTATTATATTTTGTAATTCAATGTTCACTAAAATAAAATAAAAAATATAAATATTGTTTATTTTATGTAATATGTAGTATGTATTGTTACAAATACTAATTTAGAAAATATTTCAGTGAATTATACATTATACATTTATACAGAGGTGTATCTAAGTAGGTATTGGCTACATATAATACCATAATGTAGGTAATAGGTCCTTAAAATAATAATGTAAATCAATAAATATATTAACACATTCCCCTGTTTTTCAGAATACAGAAAATCGTATTTTGTGATGTGAATTTCGTCGTAGGAATTCGTGGAAATCACATACTAAATATTTGTAAAAAAAAATCGCAAAAAGTGGAATGGGTGGGGTTGGAGAAATGCACGTCATAAGATGTTGAGGAGTGTTTGAGGTCCAAGATGACTATGAGTTCTATGAACGTAGTCGATCAGTAATGTAGTAAGGCGTGATAACTTTGGGAGTAAAAGAGAGTATTTTTTTTGTATGGTATCTCCGCATGAGATAAACGACCGCCCACCCTAAGAAAATTATGTTTATCTAGGAATGGATCAAGTTTATGTAATCTCATCGAACAGGGGTTTCTCTTCAGAAGTTGTTTAATGTCTTCAGCAAAGAATACGTTCTGCGTCCATCTCGCTTGAGATTTCAAGGTCTTTTCTGTTTCTTCAGTAGTCGGAAATCCAGTTGCAACTGACAACGTTTTATTACTTTGGCGATTTCTTAACCGCAACTAATAAGCGGTAAGTCTTAGAATTTTAGATAGGTTATCTGACTGATACAAAAGACCACATTATTCTTCATTCACGACTGTAGTCATTGTAATTGGCTTCTCTTCTACTTCTTCAAAACGATTCATTGTAAGTGACTAAGATTTTTTAAATTCTAATAAAATTCTATCAAAAAATAATTATTAGTTCTTACTTACAATATTTATTTTAAGAATAAATACAAATTAAATTGTATTATATAAAGTTCTGCAAATTTGTTCACGTATATTTTCTTCTATTTGATTATGATGAACAGTATATTATTGATTGGAATCATCTACAGTCACCTTCAAAATATTCTTCATATCTTCCTCCAACAAAACAAAACCATGATTTGAGAAGTTTATAATACATAATATGTGAATATTATTAAAAACATTAATTTTACCTTGTTCAACACAATAAGTTGTGTAGAATACAACATACCACTTTAAAGCTCCAAATGCTTGCTCCATACATGTTCTTGAAGAAGAAATTGCAGTAAAAAAACTTTTGTTCCGCTGGTATTAGTATTGAACGACGATAGGGTTTCATTAAATACTTTTTTAGTGGATATGCAGAATCACCTAATATATAATGATTAGTGGGTAAAAGTAATCTAGGATTATCTTCTAAAGTTTCATATAATGGACTGTTTGAAAACACATATGCATCATGACAGGACCCAGGAAATCCTAAAAATGCATCAATAAACATTCCTAGAACAGAAATATACAACTATTTATACTCAATTAACTGATTAAATCAAATTATTAGATTGTCAACATTCATATTATACTATTATAATATATATATTATTATATAATTATATTATTATTTATATTACTTCTACATTCATCAAGTTAACTTCAAAATTACAAACTGCTTGTAGATTTACACTATGGTATCTATCCCGATTAAGGTAGCTATTATCTTTAATGTTACCACTGATACGGATATGTGTGCAATCGACGGCAGCAAAAGCCTCAGGAAAATAAATATTTCTCAAGTTTATAATCCTTTAGCTCAATGCTAAAAGATGATTGCGTACACTTTCAGCTCCTAAAAATATTCATGCTTATCAATATTATGTAGATTGATTGGGAAATAGGATAGTTAATATACACCATTTAGACATACAATAAAAATTACTATTACGTTTATGATTACAAGATGAGATTATTGGATTTGAGATATTTTATATTGAGCATTTAGCATAATCTAGCATTTTTATCAATGGTAATTTGCTTATTTCCTGATTCATATTATGGCAACACTGCTTCCAACAAATCCATCATTTAGTTGAATTTTGGAATGCAAGGTTATTTAAGAGTGCATTGATAATTAGTTAATTATATTTGTATTGTAATCAGCGTTTCAAAAAGTAGTGATAAGAATATCAAGCTATTTTTAGTTTCTAATCTAATCTATAGTTTAGTATATATAGGTAGTAGGTATTTAGGTACCTATTCTATAACTTCGTGAATATTTTAAACTCCAGTTTTAATAAAAAGGATATATTTCTTAGATAAAATGTCTTTATTTAAATAGGAAAATTACATTATAGGTATTGGCATAGGAAGGGTTATAAAAACCGTTAAAAATGGGCATTTAAAACGAATTTTTATGATATTTTTTTCCATGTTTTAAAAATACGAATTTTTTGGTTTGAAATGCCGATAGTAAAAAATAATCATATATTCTGTAGAATAACAGGAACATAAGCCAAAGAAAAAAGTCCACAAAAAAAAACTCAAGTATAAATCTAGCAGTAAAAAGCCCAAATTTAAAAATTCATATGAAAAAAAAAGCTTAAATTAAAATAATTTTAGTCTATAATAATATTTTTGTAAATTTCAAACTTTATTAATGAGCAATAAAATATTAAATATATTTAAATATAATAATTATATATAAATAAAATTAAATGTATTATAGGTACCTATCTGTATAGTGTATATGTACAATTATTATACCTATATATTCAACATTAAAATTTAAAATACACGTTGGTCTTTGATCCTATATTGTTGCGTGTACCCACTGTTTTTTTGTTTTTTAAACATTATACTTAACTTTTGGTTTTGGTAAGATAGTATTTCTGAAGTATTTATTGTTTGATTTGGATATTGTTAATTAGTTATTACTAGGATTATTATGAAAAAAATATATCACTTAGGTATATTAGTATAGTAGAATCTCGATTATCCGTCATCGGACCTCGCTGAAAAAAAAAGTTAATTATTTAATAAGACGATCGCGATAAACTCGTCGTGGTGTATTAACTATCAAACGTATAAAAATAGTTTGTAAGAGGTACATATTCAACGTATGGCGATAAACGCGACAATTAAATTATGTGTGTACTGTAATTTAATCAGTGATCGACGAGCAGCCTATGTGTGTATGTGTGGCGTATTGATTAGTGTTTTTGCAGTTTATGCGTCTTGTTTCGAAGACGGCAGAAAAACGGAATTCCGTTAGCCGTCTATTCGATTAACTGTCATAGTCCTGATCCGACAGTGACGGTTAATCGAGTTTCTACTGTATATAACATTTGTAATCCAGACATTTTTTATGGAGAGGGGGTGTATACCCCTGTATACATTGTGTTTAGGACTATTTTTCCATTTTGTTGTTGGTACTTGATACCCAAAAGCCAGATTTCAACCAAAAAATGAATTAATCAGATACATACAAAGGATTGCATTCAATTCGGTGAGAAAAAATCAGTCAGCTTGGTCGGTTTATAATTTTGTCGTCTCTGGACAATCTCTCGAGTAAGTTCATTTTCCAAGGTTACAGTAGAAGAGAAAATAGAACTGTTTTCTATCTCTATTGATGAAATAAAACTACCTACATCCTTTACAGCAGCCAATGCATCCCGTAAACTCGTAATGTGAAATTTTGATGTTTCTTCTCCCTCAGGCATATCTTCTTCTTCATTGTCGGGCTCATCAGTGCTAAAAATATCATTGTCGTGAGTCGAAATGATTTCGTCCAAAGTAACATAATCCTTTGCTTCAAAACTGCTGTCCATCAATATGATTAGTGATAAAAGTTCATTATCTATTGTTGATTGTTCTTCTGTATCATAATGTCCTAATTGTTCATCATCTTGACTGTCTCGATTACTGAAACCAGATCGGAAGAATCACTTTTTTACAGTTTCATGTTTGATTTGGGCTTGAGCAGAAACCATTCAATATACAGCATCCAAAACATTAATAGCACTAGGAGTCACCAGTATCTAAATCAGCAACAGAATTTTGTAGCAGTTGCTTTAGGTTGACAATGAGACGTCATATTTTGGGGAAATAAGACAAGCTCAACATTTTTTGGTTAAATTGAGGATGAGGAGCTGCGTTGTAAACAAAAAGTAACACTTTTCTTTTAACATTTTTTTATCGAATTTCGTAAGCCAATCTGTCATCGTCCAGGACTTTTATTCCAACACAAGTCAACGGGGAATTTATTTATGTCTAATTTTTTGAATGCCCGAGGTCGTTTAGATTTACCTATGAAGAGAAGAGGACGTTCAAACTCACCTATCATACTACAACACAAAAGCACAGTCAACCGTTCTTTCGAAACTTTTCCACCATTGCATGTATGATTTTTAAATGCCATAATTTTGTTAGGCAGAACTCGATAAAAAAAACGCAGCATCGTCGGCGTTAAAGATATCTCGCTCTGCATATTTTTCGATTATATTTGGTATTTTCGTCTTCCAGTTATTAACAGCTATTTTATCAACGGCTGATGATTCCCCCATAAATCGATTTAAAAGAAATTTTATGCCGTTTTCTGAATTTTTCGAGCCACCCTTTAAAGTCATTCAATCTATGAATTCCAGCAATCTGTTTAGCCTTTTCCCGTACCGCTGGTCTCGAATTTTTTTTCCGAACTTTATTGAACCAGACCAAAAGTTCATTATCAATTACACTGCTTCACATTTTCTCAACTTTGTCAATTTAGGATCGTCATTCCATTTTCAACACACGCTTTGTAAATATCATCTTTATTTGACACGATATCCGCGAGCTGAGTTTTTCCCATTTGAAACTTTTCTGCCAATACACGAACTCCTACGTTTCCGTTGTTTAGACGGAAGTCAAGAATTTCAATCTTTTCGCTAAGCGACAACCTCTTTCGCTTTAGCCTACTCATCGCGTCGAAAAGTAATCACCAACTAATAAAACATACGAAACATTGGCGGTCAAAAAATTTATATTTTCGTCATAATCGTCGTAATCTTATCTTATAGTTCGTTAATGAGTTTGTTGAACCATTTCATTATCGTTAATGCTAATGCGAACATGTTTTGCTGTCGCTGTTTTGTAATTATTTTTAATAATAGGTAATAGTAGGTGTCCGCTATTCGGAGGGTCCGGTATTCGGGAAACTCTCCGACACGACCTACCGGTTTGACAAACATGTCTGATACTACACCCGCGTTCGTTATTGGTAACACAACCACAGCTAACCCACAGGTTGCTGCAACATCGAACCGTAGTCACCCTGCTTCTGACAAAGAGCCACGCCCAAACCCATCACTTTCCACACAGCCGCCTGTCAAGAAGCCACGCTTTACAAAGCCAAACAACTCACGTCGAGGTGGAGCGGCCTTTACAAAGACCCCCCTCAAATCCAGCCTCTCGGTTCCACCGAGGCATACAGTATATCCAGTTCATACATCGAACAATGGCGTGTACAGTATATCAACAGTGATATATAACTACATGCTGGGATATGATGCCAGGATAGCCCAGATGATCACAGTTCACCAAATGGCGTACGTCACCACGATCGCCTTTTGCTTGAGAGTTACTACCGTTAGTCGCTTAACGGGGTATGCACTCGGAATACCAGGGTATGACGATCTTACCCAGGCAGCCACAGGGATACTCTTACCAGAGTTCCTTGCTCGATATATCGAGGCTGTGGGGTTGGTGGTCCTGCCTTCGGGCGTTACACTGGCTCCGTTTTCCGGCTCATACCGTGAAATGTTTCCGCTGAACATCGCGGTTACACTGGATCCGGCCGAAATCCTACTGGAGGCTGGAAGAGAGATACCAGATGGCGAGTGGGCCATTGACTACACTTGGATTAATTCGTGGAGCGACCACGTCTCCAAGGCGTCGCGAATGGGGTTGCGATTTAGAAAGGTAATGTTCTCCGAGCCTACAGGCCGCGTCGAGATGACCATTTCAGTCGTACCCGATGAGGCCAGGGTGATAGCGTACTCGCCCTCGCACGTTACGGAGGCCGAAGCGCACTTAGGTGCTTGCTACGCCTATCGCGACTACAGGGAGCGGAACCTATGGCTAGGTAGGTACCATGCTCTTCTCTATCGTGCATTCGAGGCTAGCTCTATAAATACTACAGTGTTTATGAGAGAGCTCATAGCTACAGCGTTTGCCGCGAAGGAGCAGTTAATAATACCTTAGGGAGTTCACTTCCCCATCCCCCTCTACAGAGGTGGTAAGTCCCAACAGGGTACCCCCATTAAAAGGTAGTGAAAATGTCCCCGTTCTCAAAAATTCGTCCACTATTGGGAGGTATCCATTAGGGGAGGTTTCACTGTATTTCAAAATTCGTCAAAAAATTTTTAAAAAGCTATTTCATAGAACCACTTATCAACAATATTATAAAAGTTTTGTTTTGAATTTCGAAATGATTAAGAGCGATTCATAGTTTCAAAAATATATTTTTTATTTCATAAATAATTTTTGAAAATCATGTATTAGTCATATTACAGGTGACCGGATACTTCCCCGTCAATTATTTTACTGTCAGACATTTCCCAGTCTCTGTTTCCTCATCGGACATTTCCCCATCCGATACAATTCCCCGTATGCTATTTCCCCGTCAAATACGTTTCTTTTTCTTAAAAAAAAAAAATAGTACTATTCTTATTAATATTCACATTTTAATATATTACATCAAACAAAATGAACCATTTATTTATAATGAAGTTAAACGTAATGGTTTTAATAGTATTTTAAATACACAAGCAGGTTTTAAAAATAATGATATTTATCAATACATATTTTACAATGATACACACAACGAATAAAAATACGGTTATGTGAAATGTTATTACGCGTCTTCACGAATGTCGAATATTACAAATATATAGGTATTTAGACGACAATTAAAGAATAAAATTCAATAATAATTTAAATATAAAAAATGTTTTTAAAGAATTGTAATTAGGTACCTAACTAATTTTGAAAATTTACATTATTCCTCATAAATCCTAATACAGCTATTCCTCATAAATAATCCTCAAGACTACGTTCATTATACGATTTTACAATGTTTTCAATGCGTTTAGCTATTTCTCGATATTTTTTAATTTTTGTTTGGTGGTTGTACGCCCGACGGGTCCTTCTGATGTGCGGTTGCCCGCGCAGACTCGCGGCGTGTATTAGCTGGTGGGAATCAGGTTACCAATTTGTACAAAAGAATGAAAAAAAAATGCGAATTTATATATAGATGTGCCGCAAAATGCCGGACACACTACTGTAATTACATAAAAAAAGGGAGAAAATATATAAATGAATAATAATAATAATCATACGCATGAGCGTTAACAAATATTGATATGGTGCGCGCAGTCTTAATACTAAATTGAACTAACGCGTAGACAATACATCATTACGCGAAAA
>JAIPRL010013174.1:0-10930 GCA_025469235.1 Pemphigus obesinymphae
AAATTTGTTTTTTGATTTACACGGAATTGAGACTATAGCAAAATCTAAAAATAGCCTAGCAAAATCTAGCAAATTCCTAGCAATTTTTTAATACTATTTTTAAGGTTCTAGCATAATGTGCCGGTGCAAACTTGACGGACGTATAAAAAACTAATAATATTGACTAAAGAAAATAGCTACTACAAGTTATAGTAACTACTACATATGTACGAAAACACATTTTACTAACATCATTATAATAGATCCACCACAGAGATGTATTAAAAACAGTCACGTACTGAAATCTACGGAGAAATAATAATTATTTTTATTTTTAATATTAATTATTAATAATACGGAAACAGGTAGAAATTGCAAAATATAAGGTAATTTATTACATAGGTAATAAATATTGATTAATAGATAAAAATTTAATCATTAATTATTACTTGTTTATAAATAAAATGGTAAACTATACCTATATACAGTGTACATGAAAATTAATGCAGGGATATATTATAAAAAGTATGCCAAGACTATTATACCTAATATTATTATTTCTGCATAAATGTTTTTATTATTACTACCGACTCGGAGTAAAAGAGCCATCTCGAGGTAATGTGATTAATATTAATAATAATTATTATGTAATAATGTGTTCGAATATTTTACAATTTTTTATTACTTATAAATTATAATAGCATATGACTGAAACCGACAGTAATAATAAAAAATAAATAAAAACATATTGTACTTAATATTTTTTGTATTTTTTATTTTTATTTCGTTATATACATTGTACGATTATAAATACAATTACAATATTGTGGTTATATGTAGTTTGTGTACCTACAATTTGACCCGAAATACAAAAATGTATTTTGTAATATACAATACACATCACTACATACTGCAGTAGCCAATTGGTATTACAATAAATCATTTCTCCATAAGTAAAAATCAAATTCAAATTTAACCAAATCCATTATAGGTCATGTTAGATCAGACCATCGGGCCCCGCGCATACTAGGTTTAAAGGTGTTTGTAATTTGTATATATATGCAACTTGTTTCCGTTGAAATAATAGATGTAGGTATAATTAAAAGTAATAATATTTCATTTAACATTTTTTAATTTTGTACAAGACCTCTGCAGTTTTGATAAAAACCAGAAACGGAATATTGACCAGATTTAATATTAATAATTTAATAAATCAGTTTAATTCTGATTTATAAGTAGAAAACGTTAACTGGAATTTTTCGAGCCACGATTCATGACCTTCCAGATACAATTAAAGTAAAATAAACCAATATCAACATCGCCAAATATACTACGACACTCTAATTCAATTGTTTTATCTTTAAATGAACATATAATTTTATGTGGTCAATGTTTTTCGGTAGATATTTTTTCAAGACGAATACGTTTGCAATTATGTGGTAAATTCAGTGAAAAAGGCAATAATATGTCAGACAAATGGGTTTTGTCATCAAGAATAGGTAGCAATATTACTGGAGGAAGACTCTGTTAAGCCATAAATTATGACGTTGAACCCTCATTTGTCTTTTTTTGATAGATTCTTGATATAATTGGGAAACTAAATTAATAGGTGGTCCAGAAAAAGGGGTAGACTCAAGACCATTAACTTTGATTTTGAAAGTTCATTGCAAAGGCAATCATTCTCTAACTTAAAAAAATTAAAACTTGACTAGCAAGACTTTTAATGTTTTTATTTAGATCAGAAAACTGGGCTGAAAACAATTCCACCAAAATATATTTAATATTCGGAGAAAAATATTCAAATATATGTATAGGTAAGTACTTATAATGTATTTTTCATGTTCAGAGCACTATATACGTACCTATATTATTATTAGGGTTTTAAAATACATAGGGTTAGTGGCACAAAACTCTATTTTAATTGAGATGACAAAATACTAAAAACGGACATACCCCCACCCACTACACATTAGTATACATAACTAAAGGCCAGTGAAATTAAATTTAAAAAAAACTTCCTAATAAGAATTTAATTGGAGAAAACTTGGAAATAGTTATAGTCACATAATTTCATATCTAATATGAATACATTAAATTTTTTTCCTACACCAAGGTTGGTGTTGTCCACCATATTTAAAAATGTCAAAATCTATGATATTTTAGTTTTTTGCAAAGAATTCAAAAACGTAATAATTTATTGAAAAACATATTCTGGTTTGAAATATTAATCAAAAAGTATATTGTGTTGAGTATAGCCCAAGAATAAAACTTTGGTCATTATTTTAATTTATAATATAAATCAACGATAAAATTCGGCTATTTTTAGAAATTTTTTATAAACTTCAGTTTTTAATTTTTACCATAGCTCATTATTTTTGTATTTATATATTTCCATATAAAAAAAAGTCTATAGGAAATCTTGGAATATATTGTCCATGTTGTTAAAAAGACTTAATGGTCCAGATATACATAGCTATGGTGTTCATCGTTATTTCAGTCATCGGACTGAATAGTGTATATTATTGTTTATTAATATTATAAATTAAAAAATGTATGCTGAAGGAATGAGGGGAAGATGAAAACTAAAAAAGAAGTGGGGGATGTAATAAAGAGTGATGTGAGGTTTTAAACATTCCGTATAATTATGGTCCGTGATGATATTACAGTCCAAAAATGTACACTCCGGAATTTTATGATCCGTGTAATTATTTTCTGGGATTTTACATGCATTCAGTTTGAGGACTAGGGAAACCGACCCCAAATAGTTGTGAGAGAGGGCAAAGGAGAAGAAGAGAGAAGTAGGAGATTCGAAACTAAAGGTTAATTTGAATTAAAAAAACGATTATAAGTAAATTTAGGTATAATATTGTTTCCTAAATTACAACTATGAGTTAATTTCATTTATTCCTTTTCCTTATTCCATTTATTCATTTCTTATTAGTTTTCCTTTAAGCGGAAAAAAACCACTGAAAAATAAGTGCTAACTTGAATGAATTCGCCATTAAAAATAACAGAAAAATTCTACTTGAGTCCTACCCACATAAGAAAAAGCAGAACTAGGGGTGGGAGTGAAATTTTTGGGTGGCTTAACATTTTAAAAGTCTATAATACATAAACATATAAATGCCGGCGTATTAGTATATATTTTTTTTTTGCTTACAGTTTTTTTAGCATAGGTAGTTTTACACTTTTTTCCCGGGTGTCAAAATTCCTAGTTCTGTCTCTGTCAGTGGGGGCTAAGGGGCTGGAGCCCCCCCATTGTCAGTAGAATTCTACTTTTTTTATGTTTCATATTATCAATGTTATATATTACCTATATAATATACAGTGACGTATTTTCAACTTTTTTTTCTGGTGGGTGGGTCTAAATATATTTAAAACCAATCATTAATATAATGATATTTCATATTTACATGAATTTTCAATACCCTCTCTCCATAAATACGCCACTATATATATATATTGTATTATATATACATTATAATATGTATTTTTAACAGTACCTATTTTATTAGAACACTCAAATAGCATCTACTTTATTCTTTCGTGCCTAATCTTGTATCTACTGATTACTTATTTATTTTCAAGCCCTCCCCGTTGAAAAATCCTTCGTACGCCACTGGTCTCTGTATAAGTGTATGTATACCTACATAAAAAAAAAAATAATAATAAGCATAGATATCATTACAAAACCAATAAATTCCTCGATACACTTAGAATCTAAAATTGAGGTTTTTATAAAATCTTCAAAATAGGTTAAATAATTGTAACGTTCATTATAGACATTATTAATAAACTAACATTTTTATTTTTAGACTGCAATACAAAATGTCGTGCTCTATAATTCAGAACAGAATACGTTTTTTTATCTGTAACCCTTTCATTTATAGTACATTTATAATAGGTACCTACTTGAATATATTTCTCTAAACTTAAATTTGTGGAATTTTATTTTGAAATTTTATTTGAATGTTACCAGAGAGATCAGATTTTTTAAATTTAGACAATAACATTACAAAATTTAAACTTACAAGTTTAGTTAATATTAAATTTATTTGAATATCATAAATTTTTTAAAAAATACATGGTTATTCTTAAATTTTAGAACATTTTTTTTAAGTTAGGGAAAAAAATGATATTTATACCGTGTTGTATGTAGGATTTCGTTTAGGGCCAGATAACAATTATTATAGCTGAAAATCAAATGGTGGGGAGGGTCTAAAAATATATAGAATCGATACAGTGGTTAGTCATATAGGTACATATAATAATATATAATGGTGTAACACATATATTACACCAAGTTCTGCTCAAAATTGTTTTATAGAATGCATTGAGGTTTGTCACTACTTTCATATTTATTATATCCACTACCAGTATCTTACCCTAATAGTGAATTACTTCCACTTTTACTTAACTCCTTCTTTAATTTTTATTACCTATAGATAGGTTTATATTTATTAATTATTAGTACATTAGTACAAGTTTTTTTTCAATTTTTTTTTTATTTATATTATATTTATATAAAATACTAATGTTAAATTATAAAACCAGCAGAAAGGATAAAAGAAATAACAAGAATAACAGTTTTAACTTTAAATGGATATAGAGTTAAGGATATTAGTGGAAATTATGGGAGAAATATCAAGATTGGAAAATTTTTTAAATAAGTTGAAACGCTTTAAGAAAAATGCAGAAAAGTACCAAAATATAAATTGGTAGTCATGTTTAATTTCCTCAACGTGATAATAAGTGCAGAGGGGAAAATTATTGGTCTAAATGGAACGCGTGAGATGGGAGCCGATTATGCCCCAACATAAGGCGACAAAATGTAATTATTTAAAAAGGGAGAGAGGAAAATTTTTAAACCATAGGAATTTCGGAACAGTAGAGGATAATTTGCTTATAAAAAGAAGTCAAGTGAGGAGTAGAGGAGGACTGATTATCTTGCCAAGCTTTATATATTTAAATATGGAAGAATATCCTGGGAAGGAATTTTGAGATAAGGTTGGCGATATACATATTTGGTTGATACAGCTAAATATTTTAACTATTATATTATTATAATAGGTATATATTTATTATTGAATACCTATCCACAGTTTTAAGATTAATTGTAAAATTATTATGATTTGATACATTTATTTTTATATATAAACTACTTATTATAAAATGATATGTTGCAACAAGAAATGCATTGTAATTTTTTATTTCTACAATGATTGTTACCTTATTATCCTAAATATGAAGTTTCCTCGATAATATTTTGGTATAAGGAAACTATTTTAAATTCTAGAACTAATAAACTACCTAATAATACTGTGCTTATAGTAAAGGTAGGTACTTCATATTTTCACTGATATACCTATACTTTATGTAAGTATCTATTGAAAATTTCAGGTATACATATATAACAATATTAGGTATTATTAAGATAGAGCTGAGATTCGCTTTATTACTGGGTATCTATTTATTGATTGTGTTAATCAATATGTATTTTAATAATTCATGTGCACCGATAATGGCTCTTAGATGAAAATTAAGAAAATTATGACTTAAGAGTTAACGCGTTTATATGCCTCGGTGATAAAAAAAATTATTATAATTATTTGTATGACGAAAATTTTCCCTCCGTCATAATAGTAGGTAGTGTAGTATATTATAGCCTCCCAAATACGAACACTTACGCCCACGGCCAGAGTTTTGGACATTATTCAAACGCATTTTTATTTAGATAATTTATTAATTGATAATTAATTTAATCGTAACTTACAATTGAATTGTGTTATTCGTGATTAATTTATTCATTAGTCATGATTAAATTTTTATTCGCTATTAATTTATTCGTTATTAATGATCAAATTTTTATTCGTGATTAATTTATTCGTTATTAATGATTAAATTTTTTTAGTGGTTTAAATTTGTAGAGGTATAATATTATTATTATAATATATAGCTGCATACATATAATAATTTTGACTTTAAAATTTTTAAAATATGACTTGCAGGCCTACCCATATTTTTTCTTCTAGTTACGCCCCTGCAATATAGGTACTATTTTACCGGTGATAGTAAAATATTGCAGAGTTATAAATGTTATTTATACTCGTGTCTATTTAACAATTTTTAATTACAATTTAATTTAATAAATCACTTACGTTATACCGGACATTACTAAAAATAGATACCTATATCATATGCACATGTAACAATAGCGTTATAGTTATAGTATATAGGATGTCTGTGCGGCTATTTTTATGTGGTTCTATATAGGCAATTTTTATGAAATTTCATGAAAAATTAAAATTCAACAATTTAAAAATATTTTAATATACTTTAAAAGTAATTTTAAAATAATCCCGTATCTGTATCACTTTTATAATTGTGTAATCACGACATTTGTTCAAAACTAAGTTTACGAAAAATAAACAAAAAAGCTTTTAAGAGGGTTTTAAAGTTAAACAACTATAACCTATTTTAAAATATTTTAAAGACAATGTTTTGGATACGATCTCATAAGTTTTTTATCATTCTCTTATTCTATAACACAATATTGAATGTACAAAAATCCTTTTTTTTTTAGTTTTTAAATCGCTGTAACTTTAGAACATTGGTACCTACTTTTAAAAGGTCATTTTTCGATAAGCGCGTAAAAAAAACAACTAAAAAAATCATGGAAAACCGATAAAAGCATGATTTTGTTAAAATCAAATATGGTTTTTTTTTTTATTGTAATTCTGTAAATAATGGTCTTGAAAATTCTTGAAATTATCACATAAAATGTATTTAAATATAACCTTAACGTGAACATTTTTTAATTTCTTTCCCAATTTCGAAGTTTTTTCGTCATAAAAGAGTTAATTTTAGGTTTGAAGACTTGAAAAATTGATAAAATGTTAAAAATACGTCATTCTAGCTCCATTCAAAAAAGCTCAAAAATGTGTAAATACAATTTTTTTGTAATTCCTATTTCAATTTTTTGACAATATGTATTATTTTGTTATGAAATATGTTCGAACATTGAAATAACAACAGAAGAATATATATTAACGTAGTAAAAGAGTGGATTCTTATTATTATTGATAGTTATACTCACATTATACTTATATAAACTTATATACACCGAAGCTCCACTCAGAATCGTTTTATCAAAATAAATGATTTACCATTGCTTTCAAATGAAATATATCCACTAACGGTATCCTATCCAACGAGCGAAAAGCTCCTCTCTTATTGACCGGCTTTTTTTCATTTTAAAGGTTTCAGTTCAAATGTAATTAAACATTTTTTTTTGTAATCAAATGTATTTTTATATAGAAACAATTACCACAAGAACTACCTGTTTCATTTGACACTAATATTTTTAATTTATTAGAAGTAACTCTATTGGTTTTAGACTTCTAATTCTAATTTCTAAGGATCATAAATTTAAATGTATAATGCACAAATCTGCATTTTCAAATTTATCTCATCTGTCAAATTTAGAACGAATCAATTTAAATTTGCCTCGATATCCATGTTTAATCCCTTATTATTATAATCAAGTATTTTACTATAATATACCTATCTGACCTATATTATAAAGAAATAAATACCTACTATTTTTAATAAAACTTATATTTTGTGTTTATAGGAGCGTCTTCCCTGTTTTTACAGTTTATAATTGTACGAAAGGCTTTTAAAAGAAGCCATACTCTTTATGTTATATTATAATTATATAATAATTAATTAATTAAATATTAATGGAACTAAAGCACAGTATATGACATCTAAGATGTTAAATATGCAAAGTTGGAGGTTCCATACAAAGCATACATATGATGTGGTACATTCGACATGAAGATGGTCAGATTTTTGGATAATATGGACAAATTTTTAAATACTATTGATCGTATAGGTATTTTTTAATTATAAATTACCTAAATATCATTGTGGGAAATGGGAACAGCAGAAAATAAATGACTTAAGGTTCGAGTATGAATTTTTGGAAGATAGAGTATTTAGATACATTGATACAGTACAGTACATCTTGCGTTTCGTCGACTACTGCTTAAGAGAATATAAGCGTAAACAATTTTCAATGAAAAACTCATGTTAATATTTCTAATTTTTAACAACTTACAAACAACTTATAAATATGAATCGAAAAATAATTTATAGATACAACATTTTCTAGTACTCTACGTAGAATTTTTTTGACAGTGGAATTTTTTTAAAGTTATATTTATTTAAAAAAATCAAAAAAGTTGGTTTTTTAATAACTCACAAAACGTGTTTAAATGCACATATTACAAAACAGGTACGTAGGGTGCTAGATAATATGGTTCTTTATCATTTATTTTTTGTTTCATATTTCTACGATGTTTTAAGTAGTTTGAGGAATAATGCAAAAGTAATATTTCCAATAAAATTTTACAAATTCATAAAAAGACAACACACCACAATAAAAAATTATATAGTAATGGGACCAACTATTCTTTCTTAAAATACATATAAACGTTTTTCAATTGTTAGATTTTCATTTTTCTTAAAATTTCCTATATAGAACCCCTTAAAAATGGCCACACTAACATCCTCTTAATGTTGTAACTAGTTACCTAGGTACCTATAATTTAAATGCTGATGCTTGTATACATATTTACTTATACGTATCACATAATAAAGAGAAATAATCTTGTAAAACAAAACGATTTTTTTATATTTACATTGCACAGTGATATATTTTATGTGTAGGTACAAGATGTCTCATAAACTTACACATAAAGTTATGCAAATTCTACCACATGCCTAATATTTAATACTTTAATTGTTGATTTTTAGTGTTAATTCAGTCAATTATTTTATTATATAATTTATTTATTTTTAACTTGACGAACTTGATATAATTGTATTAAAAATATATATATTTATATATATAAATACCTAGTATATTGTTATAATATGATGATAATTAATATTTTACGCTTATATTTTTATAGGCACCTATATAATATAATATTATTATTAGATATAGAACTTCGATTTACTTCTGTTGTAGGTGCCTACTTGAATAATAATTAATTCCAATCTCCATCATCAAAATTTTCAATTTCCAAAACACGAACATTATACAGTGGTTGTGGCTTACAATAGTGTGTATAGAACAATATGACAATATTATAATAAGTACCTATATAGGTACTGTACCTACATTTTTATATCAAAATATCTTTAATAGATTTTTAATAAATAATAAAAATACAGAAGATAAAAACACAAAGGAAACGGTATATTTTATTAAAACAAAAGAAAAAAAAAATATGATGTAACGAAAATAAAGAAAACAATAATTTCTCGTGTCGAAATAAGTCAGTACTCGCAGGTACATACCTACACCACAGATTATATGAATAATTCACAGATATATAAAACGCTAGATAGCTAAATCGTTATAGGACACCATATGGGACATTGATGCCGTCGCCATTTGCATGGTAGTCGACGTTATTGTTTATTATCCACAGTATATATTTTATATGTCTGTGTAAAAATCAGTTAAAATTTTTAATCATTCTGTAAGCATTCTTTCGAAATTCGAACACATGATATTTTGTAATTCGAATTCATTTTTTAAACGATTTATTATCGATAAAATATATATATATATATATATACGTTTTTTAGAGAAAAATACCTACTGTTAATTAATTTTAAAAATATTTCACCTGCGGAGGAATTTAGAGTTCGCTTTCTAGAAGGTAATAAATAATAATGTCCTTCACACATACAAGTGTTTTTGTTGCATATAGGTTGACAAAGTCGATGGGTGGGTAGGTAGGTATTTAATTCAAAAATGTATCGAACTTACTACCTATTCTCAAAGTTTAATAAGAACTCAAATCTCGCTTTGCTCGGTTCTCGCTCGAGTATATAACGGGTTTCACACAATATGCACACGTAAATTATAATTTAGTAAAAATATTGATAAATACCGCAAAAGTCCATCGACTTGAAAAAAACAATATGATAAAAAAATAACTAAAATAAAATATAAAATATAGTATATAGGTACTTACTCTGATAATATTATGTGAAAATGTTTATACTTATAATATTTATGTGTCTACGAAATAATTACGTATATATATTTATACACGTCGATGAGTTATTTCTGACTGAAAATATTATGTGGTAATATGAGGTATCTGTGGAATAATTATTATGATTTGTGTCTACGCGCAGCGGACAAAAGAAAATCGCATCAACAGAGCGGCCCAATCGTTGGCGCCGGTCGCCGTTGTGTAATCGTGTCAACGATGGTTCGCCACGGAGTATATGATATGTGAGCAAAAAAAAAATAAATAAATAAATAATTAATAGATATGAAGATATCAATCACATGAAAATATGATTTCCCTCCATAAACTAATACAAAAAAATATTCTTTCTCAAGACCACCGTGAGTATAGAACTATAGCAATAATATATACTAATAATATAATATACCCTTACTAATATAATAATATATAGGTATGTATTATATAGGTACCTACGTCATTACGTTATAACCTAACTATTTAAGGGGATTGGAATCGGCGATTGTCGGTTTCTCTCTATCACACACGTAACATAGCAATTTAGACCATTTCTATTTCCAACGTACCGATGTACATCTATAGTGATGCGATAAGGATTCTGAAAACTGGTCTGAATTCGTCGTCAAATCTACTTTAAAACGACTTTCCCACTTTTTTAATTTTTTGTCTTTGATTTTCACAATAATTGAAAATGTCAATTTTTAAATGTCCAAATATATTATGGTAATTTTAGGGGGACTTAGGGGGACAAAATCAAAAATGTGAGAAAGTCGTTCTAAAGAAGACATCACGACGAATTCAGATCAGTTTTCAGAATCCTTATCGCATCACTAGATCCATCGGTACGTTGGAAATAGAAATGGTTTAAATAGCAT
>JAIPRL010013175.1:0-10929 GCA_025469235.1 Pemphigus obesinymphae
TATTTTGTAAAATGTTATTTTATAAATATATTTATATATATATTTTTTTTTCTTTTCTAGTATAGCTTTAATTGTACAATATTTAATTTATTTAAACACTTTCTATATTTTTATTATTATTATTATTATTATTATTATTATTTTATTTATTTATTTTTTTTAATTTTATTTTGATTTCTACTGTCAGATATTATATAATTTCATTGTAATTGGAATATTTTTTTTTTCCGTAAATAAATAAATAAAAAAAAAATATATAAGGTAAATTAAATTGTGTTTTATATGAATGTAGGTGTGTTTTTAATAAAATGAATGACATCATATTCGTTATTACAGTACTTACCTGTTATATCGACATTTTAGAGAAAATAACATAATATAATATTGTTAATATAGTAGTAATGTAGTATTTTTTAGTTGTGCACCACCAGATATTTCATCACTTGTTTCATTCATCATTTTATAATGTTCGTGACATTAACAGTATCATACAATTACCATTACAATTACTAAAACCTGAGTTGAGTTTTAAATGTGAAATTTTTCATGTAGAAATTTTCTTTTTTTAAAAAAAGAATATGTTGAAATTAGGATAATAAAAATATACGTTTTTTTTAATGTTATATAAATAAAATATGGACTGTACTTACTATATAATATATACAGAAAAAACGTGGAACCGAAATTCAGTGAAACAGTCACATAAAGGGACAACGGTCAGTGATAAATTTATTACGAATAAATTAACAATTATTTTTGGTCGCCGGTAAACTGATAAATGATCGTGAATATTATTGATCACCAATTAATTGAACGCGAACAATTAATCACCGTTGAATGGTTCGTTAATATTTATAATATTAAACAAGTAATATCTATAATTTAGTTGAATATTTATATTTATTAAAATGTATGTAGTTCATATGTGATGAAGTGCATTAAATTAATTTACATGCCAAAAGCAAAACACTATTGCGTTTTACTCATAGTTTTATAATATTTGGCACGTTTATATACCATATAATGATTTATTATTATTATTATTATTATTATTAGGGGTATTAAATTTTAAATACTTTAAAATCTAAATTTTTCTTCATTTGAAACACTTTGATGATGTTATGGAAATAAAATATGAAATAAACTTCTAGCGAAAAAACTTAGAACTGAAATTTAATGAGATATTGTTATATGATATATATTATGATAAATAATGCTATAATTATGGGGTAATAGTTAGTCATAAATTGTTCACGAACAATAATTATTATTGATCACCGGTAAATTAATTATAATTATGAACCATTGATCACCAGTCATTCACTAAACCAAAATGTATAATACATATAACTACGCATTTTTATTTTATATATAGTATGCTTGTGATTATTAAAATATTAAATTAAAGTTCAATTAAAACTTTTTTTTTATGAATAAAAGTCCATTATTTCAATATTTAATATTATTTAATATTCAATATTTAAAGGTTCAAGTATTATTAATTAACTAATTTAATTAACAAAAATTAATCGTTCACTAATATATTATAATTATTAATGCATATATAATAATTGTATACTATTTTAAATGGTTTTATTTTTTAATAAAATATAATAGACTTTATTTCAAATATTTCAAAATACTTACAGACATCTAATTATTTTATTTTTACTGCATTAATGCTTAACTTACTTCTAAAATACTGTATTGTTATAGTTTACAAAATAAACATTAAAGAATAACATGAATAAACATTTTAAACAAAAAAATGGATGAATGTAATTATCATTATTGAATATTAGCAACCAATTCACTGGGCGATCAATTGTTGGGCAAATCATGGATTATATCTTTAGGTATTTATGAGATTAGCATAATCTATTATTCAGGGTTTAACAAACAATATTAGTATATTGTTGTGAAATTTAAAATAATAATATAAAGTATAAACATAACATAAATACAATTTGGAAGTATATTTTAATCCATGTTTTTTCCCATAACCATTTTTAATTCTCTCTCATTGAACACTATTTCACCATTATGACAGATAGGGGTTGAGTAGTGTCTAGTCCATTTATTTATTTATAGGCACGTTTAAAGGAATTACCATCGTGTTTTATTCCTTCATTTTATGATGTTCACAATATTATAACTATGATAATAGTATTATTATTATTATTATTGTTATTATTTACTAGGTATTTTTAAAATATTTTATTACACTCGTATTTTGGGATTTTAAATTTTAAATATTTCTATATATAACTTCAGTAGATAGAACTTTTTACTCCGGTATAACTCATTCATACCCACACAGGGACTTAATTTATGAATACAAAAATATGTTTTTTTTTATGAAACACCATAAACCACATTCTTAATATTGTAACCATAAATTTTACCTATATATACAATAAATATGCAAACATAATTTTACCATATATTTGTATATATAAGTGATTTTTTAGAAAATTTTTAAATATAGCAATCAGTACTCAAATTAGATAGTTCTAATATTTATAAAATATTAATATACAATATAATATACATATACATTTATATATAGGAGTATCAATTTTTTTAAATTATAACTGATTGAGTAATGTACTTGAACAGATATTATTGATTGAAATTTAATGTATAAATTTATATAAATATTCATTGTTATGCAAAATAAAATAATAAGAAAAATCCTTAGAAATAAGTCACTTTTTAATTATTTATATGTATAAAAAATAAAATACATAAATAATACCTGAGTTACAAAAATACTTAAAAAATTTTTTTATTAATAGTAAAATGTATTTATATTTTTTAGAAGGAAAAAAATGTAAATTATCTAAGGTAAAGTTCTCCATTAACTAAAAATATATTATTTTGTATGAGAATCACCAATTTTTACAACGTTATTATGTAAAAATATTCTTAATTTAAAATTTAATACATACATTAAATTTTTGTATTGTTTTATTTTGGTCCACTGTTTTTTATTACCCAATATGATAGTTTTTGTCAAAACCGTTAGTAAATATAAAATAATTTATTACATATAAATATATGTATTGGCACTATTATCGGTATTGTTTTTTCTTTACATAATATTTTATTCAAATTTCAATTCGAATATAAATCGTAAATTGTTCCGCCCGAAAAACGGAATTCCGAACGAGAATCGATTTACTATATTAATATTTATATGACCGCTTTTAACATTTCAAGTACTCATAAAATAAATTTATGACTTATGAGTAAATATTTTCAACATATAATATTTAATATTGCAATGAATGTTACATGAGTATACATTAGTCACCATGGGGTTCTCTTTAGTGTTCAGTTAACAAAATTAATATTTTGTATTTATAGGTGCTGGATTCTATAAAATTATTGGGATTTTGTTCCGGTCTGGTTTTTTAAACAAATAAGGTTACACATATTTTACGTGTTCGTACGAATCGATTAATTTAAATGTTTCTTGATTTCTTTATGTAGTAGGTATCATTGCATTATTTTATGTATTAATGTTATTTATGATGTACAAATAAATATATCAGGCATGGCTCAATATGACACAATGCACCAAACCCAAATGTATAATTTAATTATAAATATTAATTTGAATTATAATTTATAACTCAAATATACCGCGTATATAACGCAACGCTATCAGGTGATTACATTATAACTATAATAATCGGTTCTAGTATGCCACGAATACAATACGACGTAATAATAATTATTACCTGTTTAATAAACAATTTAGCAAATTCCCTTCTAGTGCATTAAATAGTGGGGTTACATATGGGTTACATGTACAAAATCTATAAGAATGGTGCGATTTGGTTTAAGGATACTAGGTATAGTCTGAGCCACTGTCCACTCTTACTGCACGGTATCATGTAACAGGATTATGGCTCATGTTGCCTACTTTATATTATATATATTTTACGAGACTCTACAGTTAAGTTCTATGGATGTCAGGACTAATAACTCCAGGTGAATTGTTGACTATTTTGTCGTCTGTGTTATTCTAATAAACTTTACTTTGTTATCTATTCAACCGAAACTTGTTTACTTCTAAATATTTTTTCCTTCAAAACATTCATCTTATTTCCTTCAATCTCACACTTTTCACGCTATATTTCAAGTTTTAAAATGTACAAGATACTGTATGCTGTGCATCTAGTCAGCTCACTGATAAAAATATGAATTATATCGATCAAGGCTCTACCCACTTGCTAAAAATAATTAGGTTTGAGATTGACTTTCATTTATTCTCACAAATTAATATTTGAAAATTATTTATTTAATTAACGCAAATTCTCGTGTGATAACATTTATCGAACTCATTCATCCTCCAAAACGTTTCTCTGTTATGTAAACTTCAATCAATAAATGTTCGTGGAATTATATTCACCTTAAATGTATTTTCTCTATCCTCTCCACACATTTTCTTCTATATAAAAGTTTTTAAATAATTATCGTTAATAATTGGGTGAGGTTACATAATATAAATAATAAAAGTTATGAATCAGAGCGTCCAAATTCTATGCGAAAAATAAAAATTGCCCAGATTGTATGAAGTGCTTAAAATAGGACAGTACGATTTGCATTCCGTATGTAAAGTAGGTCTATTGAATTGTATGCCATTTTTAAAATTAAAAACTTAATGATGTAACATTTTCCTTCTTGAACATGAGAACATACTTACATGGGCACCCATAGGGTAAATTTCAAAGGCAGGAATACAAATTAAAATAAATTATAATATTTTTATATTAACTGAAGGTCTGTTCGAATCCCGGAATAATAATCCCTGAAACAATAATTCTCAAATTTTTGAAGCGGCTGAAAATCAATTTTGGAATTAGATCAATAATTTATGCATTAACATGAATTTTCAAAGGTATCTATTTGAATAAGGTATTACAAATAGGAAGTGCTATTTTAATTTTTAACTTTTTCGGTGCTCGTGTATGCGATAACTTGAGTTTTTTTAAAATAGCCACTCTTATTAATTTTGACATCGCTGTTTTGAATAGATAATGATTAATTTTAAAGTAACCATCATGTTCATAATTTCAAAATTACAATCGAGTTACAGCAGTTTTAAATTTTAAAAATCTATAACTAATATCAACTCAGTCAATTTTGAGTTTAGGACCATGGTTGACACATTCAAATTAGTTTGAAAAAATTTACCTATCCGAATATTCCAGTGTCGAAAATAGCTATTGATAAAAATTCATGTTATTGTCCACACTCACATCGAAAGTGTTATACAAATTTAAATATATATTCCTTTTTAATACTGCATTTTGAAAGTTAAAGTTTTTAAATTAATTTTGATGCCTAAAATATATAGATTATAATATATATAGATATCTTAAATATAAACTAAACCCAAAATTATTAGAGTTACAGCTGCTTCAAAAATTCAAAGATTATGATTATTCCAACTCATTTTCAGGGATTCCAGTTACTGGTTTTAGCAATATTCCATTATCAGATAACAGTAATTCTCTGTGTGGCTTGTTCTTTCCCTGAACCCATAGTATCTGTATGGATGTAGATCAAATTCTACATTTAGGAATAATTTAGTCATTCCAAAGAATCTTTAGACAAAAAAAATTAAAAATTAGACTTATGCTTGTATATTTTTTTTCAATATAATATTTAAAAAAATAAGAAACTAAAAACGTTAAAATTTAATTTATATTGGTTGGGTTATGATTGAATTTTTATTTCTGTAGAAATATGATTTTAAATGCAATTTTTTTTTTTGCATTTCAATTGTTCCGAAAACATTACTATAGAGTTGAATTATTTAATTTTAAGTTCTATGTGATATATATATTTATATTTTCTAGGTTGTGACAATATGACCAAAATGTAATTTCCGGAGTCAATTATAAATTCTAATAAATGATCTTACAAATTCAGATAAGGAACAGTATAAAAAATATACAGGTATTTATAAAGTCTACATAATAGTGAAAATAGTGATAACACATAATATTGTCATACTGATGGAATATCAGAAAATAAAATCTTAAATAAATTACCTAATTTTTTAAAGAAATATCGTTTTACATGGTTTTTGAAATTTTTTATGAGTGGAATATCCCTCCTCTGATCTCCTCCGCAATTAACGCCCATGCATTCTTAGGACTGTTTGTAAAAAATATTCACTGATGTAGTTAAAAATGTTACTTTTAATATTGTAATCTTAAAAAGTTTAAATGGTATCACACATTACATCTATATTTTTTATTTATTTATTATTACTATATAATATTATAATTTTATAATTAAATTTACATAATAAGTCACACATAAGTTCGTTTTTTAATATTTTATATTTTATATTTCGTTTTAATAAAACAGTAATCTTTATCTTCTTAGCGTACACAAATATATATTATTTATTTTCTGTATTAAATTACTTATCAATTATTATATTGTCAAATGGAATTTTAAGTCACTGCATGCGATTCGGACACTAACTGCTTTTATTATTTCTTGCCACGTGCAATTCGGATGCAGCCGTTAAACTTGTAAACTCGTCTCTAATACATTATAACATGTATCCGCACCACAGGGATTTATACCCTACACGTCTAGTATACATTCTATTATTACAACGCACACTATTTTAATTTTAATATTTTTTTTTATTTCGTGACATTTGCATATCCACAGCATAATATAGAAAGTGTTTGTTTAACTTCGACAACATTGAATGGGTTAAATTTTTATTAAAAAAAACTAGATAAAAATATTCAAAGAAGAAATACATAGTTAAAAATATCTAATATAATAAAATAATAGTAAACCATATTGTTATTATAATAAGTTCAATCAACATAGTTAACAATTATACAATTTTTAAATATACCTATTATATTATAATATCATATTTATAGTTAATAGAAGTAATTGATATTATAATATTTTTCATAAAATATTTATATTAATTTAAATATTTGTTAAAATATATTACGGTATGTATAAAAAATAAATTATTACAAATTTTGAAGTTATCACTATATTTTATTTAAATATTTGATTATATATGGTAATAAACTCTGACCTCCCAATTAAAAAGTGCTAATTTCATTTTTTCCAAAATTTTTATTTTGCACATTATTTGGTAGTTCTTTGTTTCAAATTTTGATCTTAGTAATATATCAATTCCATCATTATAAAGACAAATACAATGAGAAAAAAAAGTTACTATATCGAAAAAATGTACAAAATTGTGAACACTTTGTTAGCACATTTTAGTGTTAACTATTTATTCAAGCATTAAACACATTATATCTAATAAATAAAACAATATGATCCGGATAAAAATATACTGTTATTATTAACTATTGTACTACCACCGATACAATACATTTTATATACAATAGTACTGTACCTATACCTACCTAAATAATCCCAAATATTATTATATTGTTATTTTTCCCATTTCAAGTGTGCGATCACTTACAAACTTCTATTATGTAATTAAAAGTGTTGTTATTTTCATATATTCCGAATGATTAATAATTAATATAACTAATTAATCAAAATTTCTGTTACAATACAATTTATATTAATAAAATGGTTGTAATTTTGTAGTAATTACTAATTTTCTCGTGTGCTTTATAATGTAATAATATAATAAAATAGTGGATTTTATCGGTAGATAAGGCTTCTTGTCTACAAAAAAAAAATTTTGCAATGATGCCGATATATGCCGGTTATATTATAATAACTATCCTCTAATAACAAAATATATTTTGTTGATATATTGGGGTTAGCGGTAAAAATGATTTTTTTCCCTGAATTTTTTGTTTCGTATGACCTAGTTTAATCATGTAGGTATACTATCCTGCTCAGTGCCCAATTGAAGGTTCTTAAAGAGTTATTCTCACGTTCATACGATCTGATCATTTAAATAACGTAATTCTAATTAGATTGTTGAGAATGTATAATAGTCGTGTATTCTAATAGTTGTACTAACTAACAGATAACTTTATACTTTTGTATTATCTTTGTCTTAAAGTGTATTTTATAAGTTTATGTTACCGAATGCGTCAATAGAGAAATTTTGGTTTATGATAGAATTAATATTCCGTTTTCATTCTTTCCGATTTTAGTTTTCAAGTGCTATTATTGAAAAAAAACCCTCAAAAAATATTTCCTAATTACATATTTTTCTATCGAAAAAAATTGGTGTGATTTGGTAAAATCATTGAAAATTTTTTGACGGGGAAATTAAAATTTAATAAAACCACAGTAGTCTGTTTGCAGAGGGACTAAGAGGGCGCAGAAAGCAATACTCGATTTATCCCGCCGCAACATCGCCCATCTTCTATAACACCACGTATCAGCTGCACTAGACGGCAGATTATGCATTTTCAAGTTATTTAATGGTGAAAATGACGTATAAAATTTAATACGTGATCAAAAAAATAAAAAATAAAACGATATTCCGTTATTGACAGTATTTGAATACAATAGAGATATTATTTTATTTTTAAAGTCTGTGTTTAGTCATTTTTTTTTTCTTTATTATAATTGCCTCTTTAATGTTATTTGAATATATTTTGTGTACCTATAATGTTATTTTGCCACGAATAGAAGATAGCCACACAAAGATCACGGAGTAATTCAAATTTTCGTCATTCACATGAGCGTTGCACTCTTATAGTCGTGCCATCGAACAGAATATAAAACTCTATGTCACTCCACTACAGCTAAAATTAAATTTGTAGTCGTATAATACCTAATATTACGATAGGTAATTTCAAATGTTCAATTTTTTTGATTTGTTGAGTTAAATTTTGCGTTTCTAAACCTCAGTTTATACAAAGTATGAATCCGTTGTATCTATACGTAGTAATGTGATTGTTGATTTGATTTTCAAAAAGATATATAGAAATTAAATATTGGCGTTGGTCCGAGATCGATTGGAAGTAACTCCACACGCGTGGTATTTTAGGTCAATTTGAATGAATAACCCAAGTATTCAAGTAAACTATTTCGTTATATTATTGTTAGGAGCGTACTGTATATTATCTATCAGTGTTACCGAAAATTAACAATTTGGCAATGTACAGAAAGTGTATATTACAGTAAATATATACCTATAGATTATTTTTTATTAGAAGGAAATGGACAATCGAGAAGCGTAATAGTCAGTGAAGGAAAATGGAAATGGAATACACTTTTTTTGGAGGAAAATGGGTCAATATTTTAACAATAATAATTATTACCTATTCGTTTTGTTTGTTTTAGGATTCTATACATAAGTATTAGTAGGTTAAACAAATTTTATACGGAATTATAGTTTGTTCTTTAAATACGTTTAGAAACCGAGAATATATTACGCTCGAAAAATGGACTTTCCGAACTTGTGATATTTATAATAACAATTTTTTAAGTTTAGTTGGGTGAGAAGGCAGAGAAGAAGAAGATTCGTCTAAAAAGTGTTTTTAACTAATTTTTAAATGGAAATGGAATTTTCTGCGAGAACAATATAGGTATAATGCCATTTTTAGAAAAAAAATATAAACACATATTTTTATTATTATACAGTAGGAGATGAATCATACAACATTTTATTTTTTTTAACTGTGCATCGTTTGTCCTATAATTCAATTTTATCGATCTTAGAGACTGTGCTTATAAAAGGAGTATTATATTATTTTGTGAACGTTTGTAATTATGTTTTAGTAATATACTATAAAAGTTAATTTTTTTATGATTAAAATAACGGTAGTTTTTAATGTATTTAACGTTGATGGAATAAACTTTTGTCGGATTTTTATCCACTTTGCCATGAAAAACTTTGGCTTCATCTATGTAATATTTAATTTTATATTTTTATTAACTTTTGTACAAATAATAAATTGTAAATAAAAATTATTGTGTAATTATTACACACTGAAAAAAAAGTAAAATTAATTTTTTCATGTTTATAAAATATACGTACATATATTATAAATTTAGGTTGTAGATAAACTACACAATTTTACTTGTAGGTACTTTATACGTATATTTTATTGTATGTTTTACATGTCAGAAGAACAAGTAAAAGTAATATTACTAATAAACGAATACAAGAAATACTCCAACTATATCTATATACAGTTATAAAAACGAAAGATTGTGTAGTTTAGTTTGACGGTTTTTCGGGGTACATCTGTTACAAACAATATTTATTTACCTCAAATGAAAAAATAGCCATTTTAAACGGGGATTGAGACCATGAAAAAATGTCACTTTCGATTTAAAATACCGGTTTTAAAAAATGTCGTTTTCGGTTTTGACTTTGAATACCGGTATTTAACATTTTCATTTTCGATTTGAATTACCAGTTTCAAAAAATTTCGTTTTCGATTTTGACTTTAAATATCAGTATTTTATATTTATGATTGAAAATAATGTAGTTTAAATTTTCAGTAACGTTTTTTATTTATTTTATTTTATTTATTAGATTTTGATTTTAATAATGTTTAGATAATCTTGATTCTTGTTTTGTAGTTTTTACTTTGCTTACGAACCATGATTATAATTACCTAGTTATTAGCTAGTGACTACTACTTAACATTACAGATATTATATTACATTATTTCTGGTGTTGACTTAATAGAATATTTATTAATTTTTATTTTTTAGTTTAAGCACATATTATAAATAGTGTGTATTATATTCTAATCAAAAGGTAAGTCGAAATAATCCTTTCAATGACATTGAATTTAAATCACATGTTTTGATAAAGTGACTATAATTTAAAAGTTAAAATTAAATATAACAAGGTTTAAATAACTTAAATATCATACCATGTGAAAAGAAATCACTTTCAGTAAAGTGTTTTGAGCATACTTGTAACTGCTTTTTTCCCAAGGCTTCCTTAGACAGCTTTAATAAAAT
>JAIPRL010013176.1:0-10929 GCA_025469235.1 Pemphigus obesinymphae
AAAAAAATTCGGTTACGCATTTAAAAACGTTTCCCGTCTTTGCCGGGTTTCGGGTTTAACACGGTTTAAATTTTTTCCAGGTTCCGGGTACGGGTTTAAAAAACGTGTTTCACTTTTTCCGGGTTACAGGTTTCGGCTTTAATACGGTTTTAATATTTTGCGGGTTACACGGGTTTTCACCCCGGGTTCAAACCCGTTTTGACTCCCTGCGTATAATATGTAAATGTATGCTCTAATGAGCTCTCTCCTATTATTGTTATTATTATTATTATTATTATAGTTTTTGTTCGCCTCCGAAAAGTAAACGAAAAGTTTTATAGCGAAAATCGCAGCATATAAAACGAACACCTGAGAACTCGCGGCGTTAAAATAGTTCCGGTAATAATAGTTTTATGATATTTCTATTATATGGGTACGTACCGTAGACATATAAAATATATATTATATGGACTGCGTTTTCCTCACCCCCGGCCTATCGATCGACAAACAAACTTGGTGTGACACAGAAAGAAACTAGCTACCAGGGGACATCGTGGAATAAGCAATGCATGCACATTTATTATTATCCATGGATTTTATCATATAGTTATATAATAATTATTAAAAGAATATCATGCACAATGTATGTATTACGTACTAAAAATTATAACTTAGTATTCATATCAAATTCTCATCATATATATTATTATTCTTATCATTATTATTATTATTTATTATTATTCTTATTAATATTCTGTGTTATTATCAGAGTCTTCATTTTTTTTTGGGGGGGGGGGCAGGATGGGACATTTGTTTATTTACGTTTTTAAATATTTATTATTCGTAAAGGGGCCGGTCAAAATTTTGCCCCTGCCTAGTAAAACCTGAAATGACGCCACTGGTTATTATTATTAGTTTTTTCTTCCTTGTATATCCACTAGTATATAATATTTGAGTCTTTTACTAGTCTTACTCAACAACTGCTTTCGGTTTCTCAGTCCCATATATATATATATTTTTATGTCTATAATGGTACGTACACATGTATATATACCGCAGCTTAGCTACTGTACACACATAATAATATATTATTATACACGTACGATCGCGTTATAATAACATGGCGAGAAACGATAACCCTTGTTAATCGTCAGCACGTTCGCGACCATATTATACCGTACCTATGGTATCATCGATCGCAGTACAGGCGGTATTTATACCACAGAATATTATACTGCCTACCCACAGGACTTGGCCACCTCTAGCCTATTATTACTGCGGACCGTTAGGATTTCGAGAAGTATGATAATAATATTACGTACGTATAATATGTCTATATCGACCGACCGTGACAAAGAGCGCGGGTAAACGCCGCGTAATAATAAATATATACGCGCATTTTTTTTTTTATGTATTGTTCAATTTATCGTTTGTCGAAACAATACGTTTATGGCCGCCTTACAAAAACCAATTAATCATACATATCTCTCTCTCTCTCTCTCTCTCTCTCTCTCTCATATTTTGCGTTTATATTTGAGGGATAACAACGCAGTCATCCCGACCGGGTTTCGCACCAAACCGCATGTATATTTGCATTGTTCCGGACGATGCACGACAACTGATATTTACTAACTCTCGCGGGAACGACTATAATATTATAATATACGATAATGCTATACATTATGTTCCATCTAACACGAGTTTTATTTTTATTGTATTATGCCTATTATCAGTGGCGTTATTAGGACCACGCAATGTATACATTTGCGTATTTAAAATTAAATATTATAGTAATTTGGCCCCCTTTTTAAATCGGTTGGTCCGTGTGATATAAGCAGTTGCCATTGGCGTGTACCATTCAGTGGTCTATTTAAAAATTTAAAATATCGTGATTTTTTTACTATCTAAAACATGATAATTAATTTTTGTGCCACTGAACATTATTATATTAGAAAATAAGTGAGTTATTTTATTTTTGTTTAATTGTACATTTCAGACAGAGTTGTGGCCTGCATAAAAATATGTGCATTAAAAAAAAAAATTGAAATTACGCCACCGCCTATTATATTTATTGTAAATTTATTCGAGTCTCAATTCCGTCACGGTACAAAGTAATTATTAAAAAGTATTATATACGACTATGTTATTATTATTTTTTTTTTTTTACTATTTCAGCATATAAATCCCAAAAATCTGTAACCCACAAATACCATATAGTGAAATCGTACTCTGTAACCGATTTTCATCATAATCCAATCAATATAGTGGACACTAAAATTAATTTATCACCAAAAACTAGTATAATATATTCTATTTACTTCAAGTTTATACCAAAACGAGCACGTGAAATTAATAATACGGAACCTCCTGTTGATGAATAGCTGCTTAGTTATTGGCTATTATTATTGTGTTTCCGACACCGCCGCCATGCATATAGAGAAATCATTCGCGGTGGAAATAAATGTAAGCGTGCATGCACGAATATGAACCAATTTTCGTTTGCCATCCGGTATAAACTTAAGTTGAATAGAGCACCTATAGGTAGTAAAACTTATAAAAATATCCTTTGATTTTTTGATTTTTATACAATCATTATTAATGTGGTTAGATTTTTTTCTCAAGTCTCCATTGTTATATTTTACTCATAAAGTCTTGGCCCTAACAGTACAGAGCCTTCCGGATTGTTTAGTTCCCAATTAATGCTTAGCCGGAACTTCCTGTCGGGAAGGTACTAGACCCTTTCGGGACTTCCCGTTTTGTATACGAATGATACCTATCTGGAGTTTCCTTCCCGAATCAGAACCGTCGGATAGAAATGAAAAAAATAATTTAACAACATTTTGAATAAGTTCCAGCACAACAGATCGGATCGGATCGGATACGTCACGTCGGAACGGAACGGAAACGTCTCAACGAGTATATTTTAAGACGGATTCCGAAGTGTTCCGAATGGTTGGACAAGTGCAAAAGAATATTATCGAACGTGGACATGTATAAAACGCATTAACGCATATGATATAACGTTGTAATCCACGTGCTAGCAGCAAGACAGAAGCTACTTTTCCTTCGTACCTAATATTAAAACAAATATTATATTTAATTATGTTTAATTATTAAATAATATATGGAACTCTCCTTCTTTTTTCCTTGGGGGCATTCAAGTATTACGTAAGTGCCTTGGTGGAAGGGGGTCTGTCGTGTGCTGACATTTTCTGACAAGGGTGATGGGGAAAGGGGGTTAGAACTGTGCTGACGGCAACAGTAATAAAAAAATAAAATATGTACATAAATTTGTTGATATTTATAAAAAATTCAAAATATGTAACAAAAATTTTCAAAATTCAGAAATTTTTTTTACAAAAATGTTAAAAATGTTTTGTTTTATTAAATAGATGGTGATTGTCGAACATATGCTGACGTAATAAAATGGGAGCCTGACATTTATATATAAGGGGGGGGGGTCTAAGACGGCTAAAAATGTGCTGACATAAATACTTAAACGCCTCGCCATATTAATATTATTGGCTGTCTTTTATTCTTATAAATTCTTCTTCTCCCGCTTCCGTTAATAATGCTAAAGTGAAAATTATATCTTCGTTACTACTTATATGTCACTCATCATGCATATGTGTAAGTATTTGTAACCATCAACTACCGTATACGGGTAACGATAATCCATTTCTGTTGTAATTTAAAATCCGTTATAAAATTATTTTGCAATCGCGTGTTCCGACATGTTCCGATTCGATCCGTTCCGATTCGTTGAGGAGCAAGCTTAAGATCTTCCCAGATTAGGCTGTGATTAAAACAGGAACTTCCTACTATAGGGTTTCACTGTCCCAATGGACCATCTGAAGACCTTCCTGGGAAGGTCTACGTGATGTGAGGGGGATGCATTAATATATTGTCAATTAATCAAATACATTAATAATTTATTAGTGAGATGGGAATTTCTGATCTAACATTTATTGCATCGTAAAAATAAGGACGCCCCCACTATCGCCATTGGTATCCTGAATACTATTATGATAATCCATAATAACCGATGTAAAACATTATTCAATTAAACACAGTATGACAAAAGGAAAACGCGCAATTGAAATGAATAAAATTCTAGTTTATTCAAGAGTTCGTTAAATTAATATTTATCTTCACTTAATTATTAAATTAGTCTCATCGCATGTTGACCAAAATTGATATGCTACATGGTTTCTAGAACCGAAATCCCGAACACAACCCCATACAAAATTACAGGTTGTCAAAAGTTAAAACACGTATAATATATGAAAACCCTTTATATTTGGTATACTGTTTACTAATTATATTATCTAATAACCCGTAAAGTACAAACGCCTGATGTGAACGAATTTTCATTTTGTATTTTTAGACGCAGAAAAACGGTTATTATTATAATATATATATTGTTTTCCTACGTACTTATAATATGTTGTAAATTTTAATGTACCTATTACACATAACGTTTAATTGTGGTCAGGAAAATTCTAATATTTATATTGTGTATTAGATATATATACTCGTATATACGATTAAATCGTGTACTTGAATAACACCAAGTTGTAAAGGTCGGAATTAATGTAGTGTAAAGTGATCAGGATAAAACATCTTACGCTGTGCTGCTACTTCACCGGGACAGGTGTTAATTTATTTGGTACGATTTCCACGGGCTTATTTCCCGTTGATTACACTCGTTATTCGCTGGAACGCAGAAATTTAAATAAAATTAACAAAAATTCAACATTCACGATGGCAGGGGGAGTATTATTGTAAACAGTAAACCATTATCTTTAATCCTGCAGAAAGTTATCAAGGACAGGCAAATACATTGTTTTATACAATTATAGTCGTAGACGTAATTTACGAGCTTCCAAATATTACCTCGAATTTTGAAACCTTAATGTAAGCTCAACACATTCGTATATTATTCTAATAGCATTCCGAAATACTGGATAAGTACACTTATAATTTTCAGTTATTACAGGCGTTTAAACACATTATATTACTTAAACATTTTTAAGTTAAATATAATGATATTTATTTAATGTTTGTGTTTATTTTAATATAATTTTTAGTTTGGAAAGTTATGACATTGAATGGCATACAAGATTAGGTAAATACGCAACATTCTAACTACTTACATAGTTAATTTTTTCAAATTTACATATACTTATTTCGAATTTTTTTAAAAATCTTTTTTTATGTTAGTTGTAGTTTCTCAAATATTTTGGTGAATCGAGTATCGACCGGAAATACTTTCAAATTTATTATTACTTCGAAGTTCATATTCCAAATGCCTAATAATACAATTTTTATAACACCTGTCCAACTGATCTATCTAAATGTATTTTCTCAACAGTCTGAATTTTCTAGAATTAATTAAATATAAAATCTTAATTAATTAATTACAAATATTGAAATATATACCTACCTGCAGAAAATTCGATATTTAAATATAAAAAAAAATCAAAGATTTGATTAAATAATCGATTTATATACTCCTAGTACTGTTAAAAATGAAATAGGTACTTACTTTATTATATATATATATGTATCTTGCATAATAAAAATAGTTTAAATAGCGGAGTAGGTAAATTGCATCCTCCAAAAAAGGTCACTATAATAGTATAATATACTACGTAAATAGCGACCCGGGTATTTTTGAAACATATGTAAATTGCGTCCCGAGATATTATATTATTTTTCTAGACGACAAAACAACAAAAAATTGTTCAGTAATTTAATATTACTATTTTTTTAATCTTATAAGCAACATAAACAACAAAACTAATATTTTTAACCATACCAATATTAATAAAATTAATATCAATATTGCCAGTTCTGTTTGAAAAATGGAAAGGAAAATATTTATTTTGCAAAATTATCCCTATAGATGTAATTTACGTATAAATAAAAATATTTAGGCCGTAATTCGCATAAAAAATTTAAAATGGGACGCAATTTACAGTGACCATTAAATAGATGTGTATTGTGTACACATTAGGTACATATTATATATTATTATATAAAATATTCTTGTTGTATAAATAGAATTCCCGTTAACCCAATGGCAAATACAGAATAATATGGAAATGATAAACTAGTCCTAGAACGTGTTTGGTGAGTTATATCTGTACTACTATTAAAAGTTTTCATATTCAAATGTATCTTTTATATGTATATAATATATATATATAATAAATAAATATTATACATATATATATATATATAATATATATTATTATTATTATTTATTATAATATATATATATATATTATATTTATTGCTGCATTTTTATATTAAATTATTTTTTGGGTATTACATTTTTCTTAAGTAAAATGATTTCTTTTTAGAGATTTTGATACATCAATATCGAATACTGAACAAACAGTTAATTATTTATTATATTTTAAAGTTTAGAAGAGCAAAATAGTGTAGAATACTATAAAAGTATTCCCCGTCCCTCCACACACTTTTTATATCTAAACTTTAAATGTTTATAAATAATAATAACTATCCCGAGTAGCAAAACCTTGGTTCTCGGTCGGTGCACCTCGACCAATGAGTGTATGTATGAGTGTATGTTCATGAATAGTGAAATTTAAATTTTTGAACCAAATTTGAACCATATACATATATACACATACATACACACACACATATATTTAACTGGTTCATTTTGCGTCAGAATATTAAGTCAAAATTATAGGTTGCTATATAAAAAAATCGTAAAAGCTAAAAAGTAATAAAAAAATTCTAGTTTTTTATAAAAATGAAATGACATAGGTATCTCAAGTTTACAGAAAATGAACGTTTTTAAAAATAAATACTATAAGCATCGAGTATAATACATATCCAGAAAAAAACAACTATATATTATATATATATGTTCCTATACATTATATTTTCCTGTAAGTACATTATTTTTCCAACAATCGTCTACAATTTAGAAATAGTATTAAATCCATGTAAAAAATTGAATTTAAAATAATTTCAACCAATACGTATAAAATATAATCATTTATTGAAGAAAAAATGTATAACTATATGATGAAGGTATTTAATAAAAGAGCATGTAGTGGTCTAACATTCTTTCTGATAAAATTTCCGTTCATTTTAGTGAAAAAAAAATATTTTGTGCTATGATAGAAAGTTACTATGGGATAATAATTTTTAATAAATTCCATTTTTTATTTTTACATAGATTTTTCGTAATATTAGGATATTGTTTTTGATGTATAGAATAATTATTGGAAAATTTTAAAATGACATGTTTAAGTACTAATCAACTTAAATTTGTTATTGGAAAGTCCTTTAAAAAATCCAAGAATAGTCGTAAGTTCGATACTATTTTTGGATTACCTATACTTTGCTATTACCTACCTATTTATCGGGACCCATTTAAGATCATTAGAAAGTGAATGGCATTTTCTGCCGCAAACGGAATATTTTTTTAAAATTAATTAATTGATAAAATGATCTACCAAATACTCAGCATCTGACTTTTACGGATCCTAAATACAATTTAACTAACTCATAAATAAATAAGAATGGATTTTTAATTGTTTTTTTTTTTAAATTACATGTTTAATATAATACTAATTTACATAAAATTATAATTATCTATAGTTATTATGGATCATATCGTCACTCAAAAATTATAATAATATTGTAATAATATTTAGGTACTTATTACATTGTAAAGGAAATTTACTACTAAAATGTAAGTACCTAATTTGAATTAACTCTACCATAAAATAAAATTACATTTTAAAAGGTGGCAAGTAGAGGGTGGAAGCACTTCTGCTCATCGGGTAGGTTATTGGTAGTAAATATATTCAATTTGAAGTAATAACAAATCATTGGATTCTACAAAATGATTTTAAGAGGAGTTTGGTATAATATACATGTAATATTATTTTTGTATACATTATTTTTAAAATTTTATGAAATCACATATATAGTACTCATAGAATTTTGTTTATTATTTTTCCCATTTATGAAAAATATTATCTGATAAGAAGTAGTTCGTTTTCCATTACCTTTAAAAAAACTTTTGAGAAAATAAAAAAATAACCTCTGAAAAGTATCATCTAAAATTTGCTATAAAATAAGATCTTTATTCCAAAATACTAACTCGATTCCTAACTTCTACCTAAAAAGTCGTTTCCTGTAGAGAAATAAAAACAAATAAATAATAATTATTTGTAAAACCAATAGTCTTCGCTTCATTCAAACTATAAAATACAAATACAAATTTGTACACCAATATTTGATTTTTATTACATATTTCTAAATGTATATAACTATATTTGATATTAATTTATGGATAATATTGATGTGCTATTGTTCAAAACATAACAACGCAGATCGCATGATAGGCACTTTCGTTGGTACATTATATAACGAAAATTCGGCGAAATTTAATAATATATATATAGTATGGTATATGGTTTTATACTCTGAATTCGTAATTAATATTCACTATTTTTCCCGAATGCATATAATATATTTATGTCGGTGTACGTAATTCATTTCTCAAAAATGTCGAATTTAAAATTTAAAAATAAAATAATTTTTATTCTTTTGATTCTTTACGTCTCTATTTGCATTCGCGTACCTACGTCAATATGTCGTACTGCACAATTATTGTTCATATTATATACTGTCATTCTCGACGATATCGGACGGGTGATTATTGTTGTATAGACCTACATAGGTACCTTATTAACCACGCGTGGGTATATTTTTCCATTTTTTACCAAAGACGTCTAAATGTCACAAACACGAAATTCTCGGACGGTTAAACCTAATAATAACGTAGATAACGAAGCAATCGTACAATAGACCCATGGTTTCGAGGGACGTTAAAAATGTTTGCATGAGTATATTATATACTAGAGATTGGCTGACCTCGGGCTGTTTGCGGAACGAACAGCTATGAAATGATTACAGAGAGCCCGAGCACATGATTGGAGATCAAAGACGCGAGCTACAGATAAGTGATGGTCGACGGAGACGAAGGGACCACGGAGAGTGGTCGAGGCAAACTGCAAAATTACCTTCTTTTTGTGCGTGTATGTGTGTAAATATATACGTGTAGAATTGTGTTTATTTTTGTATTTGTATTTTTTATTTTTTTTTTTTGTGGGTGTGTGCAGCACGACTAACTAGACAAAGGGTTTATAATATCACAGGGACGTTTTATATAGTTACGACGATGAAACACTTTACCCAAATCACGTTAATTATTGTCTAAAAACACGACTGAATATGCATTTAACGTTGTAAACCGAAATAATAACGGACATAGAAATTTGACTAAAACGTAACGTGCGAAATTTCCTGTCAATATCACTAGCTGTATAAACCGCGGGAATTCCGCATAAAACGTTAAGTATTCTCACGGATCACGAGAAAAATTCTGAAAATATTTTTGTTATATTATTTTGTAAATACGAGGTCAAAATAATTCAATATTAATTGTATACTCTGTCCATTAACGGAATTAATAAGATTAATGGGGGGAGTTTTATTTTTTTAATTTTGAACCGACCAAAGCATAGTTATGCTTGTAACCGTCACACTACCCCCTTTGGCCATAAGCAATGATTAACAAAGTTACTAAATGTAACTAATGTGTAACATAACAAATTTCTTTCTTTTCTTATATCAAATTAACGAGTAACGTGAAAATCTCGTTACTGTTGTGATTTTAAATGTTAAAGATACTATACCTATATAATATAATATAATATAAGATATTTGAATAATGAAAATAGAAAATCTACAATTTTAAAATTGATATTTCTCTATTTATGTTTTCCATGAAGATTATTTATAGGGAGACCAAACACCATACTTGAAAAATTCATCATTCGATCATGGATAAGACATTTAAACAGAATTGTATTATTGTTATGTTCTATGGTAATGTACCTGATACACAATAATAGTTTAAAACAAAAACAATTATAAAGAAATGTCCATCTCAATATATAAATTGAATTAAGCAATATTTTAATAATGCACAAGTTATAAAACAACTATAGAAATAACTCTGGAAATAAGTTAATAAGATTCCATTTTTATGAATATCTAACTAGTAATATAAAGAGTTGATATTTTTATATCATATATTATATTTTTTTTTGTAAATAATATTAAATTTAACTTATCCAAGTTAATTATAATTAAGTAAAATAACTGTAACTTAATTATTCAGTTACCAAAATTAATTAACATACCTAGATTTGAAATAATTATTATATGTTTACATTATAAGATTTGGAAGAATAAATATTTAAAAAACATAATAAATGGTTTTTGTTATAAATATCAATTGTATTTCCAAATTGATTTAATGTATTCAATGTTGGTAATGGAAAATAAATTATGTATGTTATGATATATTTTAAACTATCGCTATATGAGTCGAATATTAAGAACTTCTATTTTTACATAATAAATATAAGTTTACCTACTCATCTTATTGTTTTCTACTAAATTCAAATATAAACAAAATTTACGACTTCGTTTCAATCGCAAACACGTGCAGTTACACATTTTTTTTTCAATTTATATTTTACATGATAGCAATTATTTAGAGATAACGTCATATGAGCTTGAACCAGAAATAAATAATAACCAAGGAAATAATAAAATATTAAAAGTTACTTTTAGATTCTGAGCGTAGCGAGGGAGCTAGTGGTTTTACAATGATGTTTATTATTATTTTTTTTTTTCTCTGTTAACAAATTTACTACCAGAAGGAGTGCTCCGATCTATACACTCATACCCTGTTTCCGGTAGCAAATTGCATCTAGTTGGTACTTTTAAGAGGTCATTATTCGATTTTCATAATAGTTTTTTAATGCGTAAGCAAAAACTACCAAAAAATTACGAAAAATACGATTTTGTAAAATCGAGAATTTT
>JAIPRL010013177.1:0-10928 GCA_025469235.1 Pemphigus obesinymphae
TAAACTTGTTCACCAATTCAAACATCTTTACATTTTTTAAATCGAACGAATATAAGTACCTTAAAATTTGTCAGTCGCTTAGGTCGTTTTGATGAAAAATTGATGAAGCAGAGAGCCGCCTTAATACGGATAATTGTTATAACGGAAGTCAATGGATAAAAATGGACAAAATCTTTATTATATTATGTAGGCTCCTTTAAAATTTTATTTATAAATTTACTTAAAACCATATTGCTATTTTTGGAATATCAATTAAATCCTCAAAAACAGTAGATATATAGATATATCTTTATAGTTTTTAAATTTGTCCTTCGTAATTCTTAACTGGGATCGTAATTTTATTTTTGTGTGTGTTTTTTCATAAAGTTAAATACAGTTTGTAAACTATAGTTTTTAAATTATTTATTTTAAACAGTCTTACTCTAATAACTTTACTTTACTAACCACATCCTTTTGGAAAACCTCTCTGGATCAGTATTACTGAATTTCATGGACATGCACTATACAATATGACGTATAGAATAGAATCAAAAATATTATATTAATAATTTTGAAATCTTTAAGTGCAACGTTCTAATTTATTAAATTATTTAACTAAGCGGTTGGAATTTTCCTAAGACATAGCGGAACGGTATTCTGGACATTACCTATAGTAGTATGACAACTGTTTAGTATTGATAATATTAATACGCGACGTTTCCGACGAGTTATTATTATAATTAACCCCCGCACTGTACTAACGCGAGACTTAAGTCAATGACTTAATTATCGGCCGGCCACAAATACACGCACACACACAAACACTCACCCTAATCTTAAGAAATGTATTATCTATACTGTGAATTTTAATTATTTAATATTTATACAAATAAATTATTGAGTTATGTAATGAAAAAGACCGACGCTCGGTGTATTATTGTAAAATTTGTTCAGTCCTGTTGTGGTCAACGAGTGTGACACAATCGTTCCGATAAGCAGAGTGTGCGATTCCGCCGTTAATATCCCGATGAATTCCTCGCAAAATAATTGTCTTCGCCGACGTGTGTTTGTGTCGCGAAAAGAGCTAACCGTAAAGGGTACATCGTCGTCTCGGTTCGACCGTCCGCATCCAGCGTAGTTCTCCGACCAACCGACCACGCGGTCTTTCGCGTGTGCGTGTACCTACCACTTGTTTGTTTATCGACGTCTGTCTACCGCCTTGACTTTACGCCCAGATGCATCTCATCTGTTGTAGGGTATACACAGATCACTTAAAGTTCGTCCCGGACTACACCGCGGACTTATACTCAAACGCTCCAACATACTACACTATCATTGTTGCCGTTCGCTATTTTTATCGTGTGATTTCCGTGTCGATACGCGCAATTTCGCGAAGTGTCGCGCTAGCCGCCGGCCGACCGTTATCACGCTTATCACCAGAGGCTCATAGTTATAAACATCGTCGCCGCCGCACTTTCTGCCAGCCGCCACCACTATCTATCAGACCGTACACGTAATTGTGCATTATCATATTATCCTTTGTTTATATTATTATTTATTGTTATCATTTGTGTGTTTTTGTTATTTATTTATTTATTTATTTATTTAGGATAGGTACCTACGTAGCGGCTGGCCAGTACGTACGTACGTCATATTATTCTGTGAGTAACTATACCTAATTTGAATTATTATTTTACATTATTATTGAGCCAAAGGAGATAGGTACTATTTTATCTTGTTTATTTATATTTCTGTGTTGCTGTACATTTTTATACTTATTAATTTGTTAAATTACCTATTGAATTATTTTGGAACAGCAATACACAAAATTGTAATTACATGTCAATCCGAGTTACCATTTTTTATACAGTAGTTACCCCTTTTCTATAGTACATAAGTACCTACACATATTTATAATAATACACATCATACACACCCCATCAGCATACGAAACCAGTCAGATTGGTGCGACGAATCGAACCACTCTGACTGTGCCATCAACACAAATACACACAAACACATAGTGTGGCCGACACAGTCGGTACAGCGTATCACTTGGTGCACGCAGAGTATATGTATATCCGTTCCGGTGTGCGCGTATTAATATTATACGCCATCGGTTCAAACAATTACCTATAGTATTATTTTAATTATAGTCTAAATGGATATTTAATCCGTACATATTTTATACTTCAATCCTTGCATATTTTAACCTTGATTTGTATACGTGGGTTTGTACAAATTTTAAAATTCTATAGGTATATATGTATGTGCCACGTGGCGATATTACATTTTAAAAACAAATTCCAGTAAAATTATTTTTTTATGTGTTAAATGGTGTAGAAAATGCATGTACAAAATATGGCCTATAGTTTTATGTTTATATTCCTTTTGTACTTAAAATTTCATTTGGGTACACCTGCTTAAATAGTTAAGTACGATTATATAAATATAAATTAAAACTACCTATGGTTTTCATAAAAATTTAATTTATTGTATTAAATGGATTTTAATGTTTAAATGTTTAAGTTCTTATTGAACAAATGTCTTTGTGTAGGTACCTATATTATATAAAGTCATTAGACATAACCCCACTATATGATCTAAAGTACCTATAAAAATCAGTCAAATAGAAATATATTATATTGCGTAAATTTATCAACTTCGAACATTGGACTTTTTAACTAATATATAAGGTTTTTGATTTATATTTCATACATACCATACATTTTACTTTTAGGTTTCTAATTATTATAAGTTTAGACATCTTATATCCTCGTTGTGTCTTGGCCATTATTTTAGATTCTAAGCGTTTTACATAATCATGTTTTTCTTCTTTTTTTTCTCTGTTCACAAATTTTCTACTAGAAGGAATGATCCGATCTTTACAAGCTGGCCCACTTTACATAGTAAATTGCACTTTGTTGGTACATTAAAGAGATCATGTTTCGATTATCTCAATAGTGTTTTTAATACGTCAAGAAAACCTACCAAAAAATTATAAAACACGGAATATTACAATTTTGTCAAATTGATATTTTCATTTTTTCGTAATTTCAAAAAGAATGATTTTCAAATCTTAAAATTTACATCCAATATTTAATTTAGTAATATATTCATGTTAATTTAATTATTCTTAATTATTTAAAAATGTTTGGCTTTTTATACACATTTTAGATTTTGAGATTTTAAGTCCTAAAAGGGATAATTTTGAATTTTAAAACCGGAAAATTTTATTCAAAATTAAATATGCATTACTCTAATTAAATTTAAAAACCTCGAAAATCTGAAACCACAATTTTTTTTATAGTCATTCAAATTTTCTTCAACAAAATTATCAACTTTGAAGTTTTGAGTCCAAATAGTTGGTAAAATGAGATTTTAAGATTTGAAAAAATTTAATAGAACAATATTCGTGTATTAATTTACTAAAGTTCAAAAAATTAACGGAAAAAAGTATATTTGATTTCTGAGTGTCGTGATTTTCAATGATATATTTTATTTTTTCTTCTTTTTGTGCTCCGATCTTTACAAGTTTATCTTGTTTTCAATAAAAAATTGAATCAAGTTGATACTTTAATAAGTAAAAATAAGTCATTTTACGGTTTTCTCAATAGTTTTTTAATGCGTGAGGTAAAACTAGCAATAAATAATAAAAAAACGGCAAAAATACAATTTTCTCAAATCGATTTGTAATTTCTTGGGATATCAAAATTCAGTACAGACTATAGAGGTAAATATATTTACTACTATAACTATTTGTTATCTACTTCAATGCTTGTGTTTTAGATAAAACATTGAAATCATAATTATTTATTTTATATAATTTATTATAGACTATAATCATTTATATTAAAATAATTCAACCAATACATTTTTTTTTTTAAAGTTCAAGAGAGGAGTAATCCACATATCATCCTCCCCCCGTAAAACTACCACTATCTGTAAGATGTAATGTACTAACAATTTACTTAAGTCAAAACCTCTTAATATACCACATTCAGAGTTTTACTTGTGGTGCATAAACGTATAAATTGTCAGACCTTCCAACTCTAGAAAATGTTACATATAATTGTCCACGTGAGAAACAGTATTATTCAAATCTACTCCACAATATGCTAATGTCAGACATTGAGCATTATTTATTGGCAGATAAGCTTGAAGAGGTTGGAGTACTGCTTTTGGTAGAAATTTTGTACACAGACAAAAATATAAACACATCACCGTAAAACCAATAAATTCCTCTTTTCGCTCAGAATCTAAAAAAGCCGGTAAGGTAATGATAACGGATATATTGAATTTTAAAGCAATGATAAATTATTTCTTTCTAAGAAAAAACGATTCTGAGAGAATCTTCCGTGGATTTACTTGTTAATTACTGCATATTATACCAATAATCTATATATATATATATATATAAAAGAAAGTCGTGTTAGTTACACTATTTATAACTCAAGAACGTTCCGATTTGGCTGAAAATTGGTAGGGAGGTAGCTTAGAACCAGGAGACGGACATAGGATACTTTTTATCATGAAAAGATTTTTATTTATATATGTGCTAATTTTTTTTTGTCGATAAAAAGCGCAACCACCCCGCTCGGATGATAATAATCGGCCGTATAAATATGTCTTAAAATAATAATTGTAATATCTTTGGAAATATAATGAAACATCGAGACTCGATTGACATGGGTTTTGTTTCGTCTTATAATAATTTTATTATTAAGTATTTTATATTATACAAGAATTGTTTGGGAATATCAATATAATTAATTAATTGCCTATATTATATCAATAACAAATAAACGTGGCAATCAGGGTTGTCGACAAAAATACGATTATATATTAGGTAGTTAGTTCTCCATTCGTAGTCGACCGAGACACATTATCTATGTACCTACACGCTGACACTTGCCGCATTATAATACGTACCTATAGTTTTAAAAGCGTAACTATTAATAAATCTCAATTATTTATTAATTACTATTGGTGTTTTACTTTTTTACATAAATACAGTCCACTAAATCTTATTTTACAAGAAAACCGTATATTTTATGGTCCTAGCGTTCCGGATTAGGTAAAAGTGCAAAATTAAAATAGTGTTTAACGCGAGTGAAGTGCATTCAGCATACAAGAGAACTCAGAATCAAGGAGTACTGCATCCTGCGAGGAAAAGGAAGCAGTAACAAAAAGGTAAGTGAAAATTACCTAGGTAATGCGCATTATGGGGATTATTCTAAGATAGGTCACAGTAACATGGTTAGGTAACCGTACAAGCACAGGGTATAAATACAACATAGAAGAAAAAAGGCCCAGAGATAACATATTAACATATCAGGGAAATACTGGATCAACAAGGTTCAACAAATGACGACGGGGGAAGGGAAAATATAATTCAAAACGAGATCGCGCAATTGGACATTAGAAGGGGGCAGATAAAGAGCCAATTAACTAAATTTCAATCATTCCTAAACGATGGAAGCAATAAAAATAAAACGCAATTAAAATTACGTAAAGAAAAAATTGAAAAACTATGGGACGAATTTGACAACGTTCAAAGTTACATAGAGGCGAGAGAGACAATTAAAGGAAAATTATATCTGATAGATACAACAATAAGCGATTATTAATACAATCACATACAGAAAGCATACATGATTTACAATGTATACAAGAAGAATCCGCAGTAAAATTAAGGTATTTTACAAATACATTAAATCAGCACATACAAGCCTTGCAAGCATTAGGGAAAAATCCACATTTATGGGGTGCGTTATTGTTGCATGTAATAATTTTTTCGCATAACCTTATTAGAAGTATAACTATATACATATTGCAAACTTGTATATTATGAAAACAAATTAGGACGCAAAATAATGTAAAAACAATTCGAAGCCTAGATCATAAACATATGTTATAATATAATTATTATAGTAAAAACTTTTAAAATTTTTTTCCTGTTGTCCAACAATTTTTGGTAGTTTTTCTCAATTGATAAAAAACTACTGAATAAATCGAAAAATATAGCTAGATATAATGTCTTTTCATAGAAATGTAGGTAATACATAAAGAGTTTGTACCAATTTTATTAGCTGATCAAAGAAAACTTACATGTATGTAAATTGTATACTAAATTGCATTTACTATCTATTGCAAGACTTTCCCTTCTCCTCTTAAAATAAATTCTATAGTTTTGTAATGAAGTCGAAAGTAACAATCGTCACATTGGTACAAATTGCAGGCATTAGCGTAGAACAAACAAATCAGTGTAAAAAAATTCAAATTATTTATGTAGGAGGATCGATAAGATGTCTCTCTCCATATGTTTAAATGCAATAACATTGAAACAGAGACAACACTGACAACGTGAGCATCAGAACAAACTACCATTAATATAGTACAAACGAATATGATACAAAAAGTTTAAAGAATTGATGTAAGTGGGCCAATTTAATGGATCTGTTTCACAGCGGCGTATTTAGAAATTGTTTAAGGGGGATGAAATATTATCTTAAGGTAACCCGTGGGAGGCAAAGCCTCCCACACCCCCCATCCATTATTATATTAAATCTATATGTTTTAAATGCTTATAAACCGACTCAAATATATGATCAATTATTTTTAACATTGTTTTGTATTTTTTTTTATATATATATTTATTTCCATATTTTTTGTAAAACGCTAAAAGTAATTTATTATTTAAAATAAACATTGAATACCAATTAGTTATATATATATAATATATGTTAAGGTGTATGACCGCATGGCAGTAAATGTTGATAGTCACCGGTGTATGTTGACATTTACCAAAGATCGTAGTGAATGTTATCAATTATTTAAAATATCTCCCAATGCGGACATTTACCAGTATTTTTTAACATTCTCAATAGTTATTTAGTGAATGTTGATATGTCTAACCACATATATAATCAAATAGATACCTAGCTATTAATATAGTTTAGGTAGCATATATTTTATAAAGTATTATTTATTACAACATGGTAAACTATCGTGATATTTACTGTTACAAAGTATTCCCCCATTCTTACAATTTCATTTTTTTGTATTACATTTTTTTTTACAATGGCATCGTACATAACCTTAACCACCACTTTTGGAAGCAGCTGTCGATACCTATCTCAAAGAAATTGTCTTATCGGATAAAACGTCGTTTAATGATATCAATTTTTCTTTGCACACTGCAAATTGATTTCGAGTGTACAGCTGAGTCAGCGTGAGCTGACTGATAATTCCATATTTTTTTCCTAATTTGTAGAAGTTATTATCAACAGCCAAGATATTTTGGTAATCCATACGTCCTCGATCGATATCTGGAACACGCACTCGAACAGTATCACCCACTTGAGCAGACGGAAATTTTTGGTTCGACGATCGCAGCATTACACTTGCTTGTGTTTGAAGTCCATTTATGTCTTTTAAATACGAAATATTTGTTTAAATTATTTTTGTAATAACCATTATTATTTTAAATGACATACTTATTAATTCATTTTGGTTTTTGTCATCACTTTTATCGTTGAGCTTATTCTCTTCCTCTACTTCATTTTTATCACTTTCTTTATTTTCTGGATCAGTTTGAGGGGCTGCCAAAAAAAAAAAATTAAAATTTACTCACTATATATTGTTCAGACCTTATGTATATAAGGTGTCACTGCATATATTTTATTTTTATTTTTTAATTTATACTTACTTATAGACTGAAGTATTTGTTCTAACTCCTTTTCTGTTGTTAATTTTTTTATTTGTTCTCGTGGAAGAGAAGATGTCAAAAGATTTCTTTGTGCTGTAGTACCAAACATAGCTTCGTATGGCGTTTGCTTAATACCTTGATGATACGTCGTATTTTTCGTAAATTGGACAAATGGTAATACTTCTGGCCATTTTTTAGTGTCATTATCTTCCATCATATATTTTATACCTCCATATATTTTGGAAATCTTGGATTGCCCTTTCGATGAATCTTTGTGTTTTCTGTGGCATGATTTACCATGCACAATTTTCACACCATCCCACATTGAACATAGCTCTGATATAACTTTATTTACGAACTTTCGTCCGTTGTCGGAATGTAAAATATTTGGAGCACCGAAAATAAGAAATATATTTAATAAGTGATGTGCAACTTCTTCTGCAGTCTTAGATTTTAAAGGTCTTAATTGAATAAACTACTTGTTTAGGTGATCCTAATAATTTAATATAAATTTAAATTCACTATCTATGCAAGTTTGCATATCTACCAAGTCTACTTGACACCGGGAATTAAATTCACGACTTATAATAGGTTTGATTACAATACCTTTTTTCGGAACTTTTTATTTGGCTTAGCATTGAACACATAAACTTAAAAATAACATAACAACTTTATATGTTATATTTTTGAATTTGTTCTGCAATTCGTTCATCATTCTGGTTCGCCCTCTATGACCAGTTTTTATATGAGTTTCGTGCATAATGTATTATAATTATTAAATAGATACCTACCTATTAAAATATTTTCCTGACTTATGAAACGGTAATAAAATTGAAATATGAAATGGTCTACATAAGGTAAAAATATTGTTACTTGATAATAGTCTTCATTGGTTTTATATTTTGGGGATTTACTCGGTTAGATTGTTGAGAAGCTATTCGTTTTCTAATGATAAAAATTTCAAATAAATCTGCTGATATCTATAAGTAATAACTATCACATATTATTAAAAAAGGAAAAGTTAATAAAAGTATTATAGCAGTTAAAATAATATAATGGTATTTTCAGACTTACCTTAATAACTACACGTTTTAAAAATGTATAATTATATAGATACAGTTAACAAGTTCAATGAACTAAATTCACTAAAAGAAATTAAAACAGTCTACAATTAATAATAATTAAAAACAAAAGGCCTGAAAGTTTTGTTGATGAAAATATATAAATTCTATATGTAATAAAATAAATATTGTTTATGACATGATGTCGCATTGTCGATTTTATCATTGTATAGCTGGAGATATATATGTATGATGGCTCGGTAACGATTCACGAATACTGTGCGGGCGTGTGTTGGTGGTTATCTATATTCTATAAATAAATTGATTTAATTTGTCATACACATAGATAATAAAGGAAATCCATTATAGTAACATAGGTAATATGAATTGTATCATTTTATGGTTTTATTTTATTTTTTATGGAAATATATATTATCTCCCCATTAGGCATATGTTTTTTCATTTTACTATATATTTCAATAAAAAAAAAAAAGCCGAAGTGCAAGGGAGGGATCTATCCCCAAACCCTCCCCCGCCGTACATACACTGCTGGAGCCAAAAAGTATAGAATAATCGAGTTAAATTTAAATATTTAATATGATAAATGCAAAATAAATTATCTTGAAAATAAAATATATCGATAATGAAACATATTATATTGAAGTTAGATATTATTTCTTATCACACGCATAAAATATATTAATGAATTTATATCACATAGTAATAAAAGATGAACTTGATATCCAGCCTGCAATCATTGTAAGTTTCAAAAATTGGCCTTCTATTTACATTGAGTATGCATTACATGCCAATCCCTACTATACATGATCAAGCTTACATTCACTTAAAAATCAGCCGACCTAGGATTATTTTTAAAATCCACGCTGGTAGTTTTTTCATTGCTTTACATTTACCTGTATGATCTCCACGGCACATTGTTTAATTTTATAATATTTTTTGACATAGCTGTATTTTTTAATTAACTGGGACAATAATTGTATTTTTGTGTGTGTGTTTTTTTTATAAAGTTAAATTCAGTTTGTGAACTTTAGTTTTTAAATTATTTCTTTTAAATAGTCCTACAACTTTAGTTTACTAGTCTCCATCCTTTTCGAAAACCTCTCTGGATCAGTATTACTGAACTTCAAGGACACGCACTTTACAATATAATGACATATAGAATCTAAAATACTGTAACTATTACTGATCTGAATTCTTCGTAAAATTTACTGTAGAACAACTTTTCCACATTTTAAATTTTTATCCTTGATTTAAACAAAAATTGAAAATGTAAATTTTTAATTGTTTGAATATATTAACTTAATTATAAGGGGACTCATGGAGACAAAATCAAAATTGTGGGAAAGTCTATCTAAAGTACACTTAACAAAAAATTCAGATCAGTATTTGAATCCTTATCGTTTCATTACATCCATTGGTATCTTAGAAATAGAAATAGTCTAAATTACTATGTTACGTGTGAGAGGCAGACAATTGCTGCTTCCAATTCCCTTAACTCTTTAGGGATCAATAAATTAATATTATCTTAAGCTCCATATATACCACTATCCCCTCAGTAAATTTTAGTAAAGTAAAAATGTAGATAGATGCTGCTTTATACTATTCTAAATATTTTGACACGATTAAAAAAATTATGGAAAAACTTGACGAATACGGTACAAAATGTATCCAGAAATATACAAATATAATAAAGGAAAAGAAAATACGAGTAGTTTGGAAGCCTAATAATTTAATACGTTAAAATATTAATCACAAATTTATGGGGTTAACCGATTTTTATGTTAATTTTTTGATAGTTTTTTCTTACGCGTTTATCGAAAAAAATCAAATACCGAAAAATGACCTGTTTAAAGTACCAACTAGATGCAATTTGCTACTAGAAAATATTGCTACATGTAATGTAATTGTGATTTCAAAAAAAGTTTTTAAATTTTTAAATTATTTAAATTCATCATTTACAATTGTGACTTAAAAAGTTTCAATTTTGATTTTAAGTTATTTATAAAAGTGAATGATTCAATTATTGTTTGAGCCGCGCCAATTCAAATTTGCCGCCGTTTTCCCTCGTTACCCTAGCAAACCGGTCGGAAGAGCGCGCCCAACGCGTCGAATGTTCTCGAACATTTTTTCTCCCTCTTCCGGGTTAACGGGTGCTA
>JAIPRL010013179.1:0-10919 GCA_025469235.1 Pemphigus obesinymphae
TGTAATATTAATTATTAACTCTACAAATACAATATTTTAATATTTGTGTTGGTAACACTAATTTTACGAGTTTCCCTCAAAAAAGGTTCTTAATTGATGTGTTAACTTTGAAAAGGTTCTAAATCGGCGTATTCATTATGAAAAAGTTCCATGTATAGAACCTTTTCAAAGTCATCAATATTTTACTTTTATTTTTTTTTTCAAATTCAATTAAATATATTATTTATTTGATAAAAATGTTTGAAACTTAACAAAATTAAGGTTAACAACTACGATTTTAATATAAGCTAGTGATAAGATAAATTAAACCATCAGAAATACAAAAAAAAAATTTTTTTGTTCCCTGAACAATTCCAACTACGACACATAGAACCTTTTCATTCTCAGGTGACGATATCAAACACAAATAAATCGGTCATAATTAATTTAGTGTATGATGAAAAATTTACTTGCACGTAAAAACTAGCTATCAATATAGGTACCTACGAGAAGTACATATAAGTACATTACATACATTCAATCTAATAATTAGGTTGAAAAAACTAAAAGGTATTGTTACTAGAACCATATTATATACCTAGTTGAATATACTTTCTAAGTTTGTATACAATCATATATCAAATCTAATAATTAGGTTGATAAAACTATACCTACCTATTTTTCTGTTACAAATTACCGATAAAAATTTTTAACAGTATTATGTAGTTAAAATAAACATAGGTAACTACATCAACTATATACATTTAGTAGGTACCTACGTCTAACCATGTTATGAGATAGCCTGTATAGCTACCATGGTTTATGGTTGAATTAACCATTTAAATGTTTATTGTAACTATTTTTTTCCGTGATATTATATGTATATAAATACAGTTTAGAATTAATTAATTGAAAACTGGAAGTATTAGGGGTTAAATATTGATAAATAAAAATGAAATTTTAAAACAATTTGAATATACTTTTATACTTCAATACATTTAAGTGGTTCGGAGCGTTAAATATTTTATAGCTGTCAATATTAATATTATTCTACTGTATTACCTCATATTTACTTATAAATAATAACGAAAATACAATATACATGTTCAAGATTTATTATTTGGCAGTCCAAAAGATAAGAAAAAATAATGTTCTAATTCTAATAGCATCCAGATTCTTTTTAGGTATATTTGGAGTTCTAACCCGAACATACAAATATGACAAAATAAAAATAAAATTATGTATATATTTTATTACATTAAAATAGTACTATGTGATAGTAATAGTAATAATAAAAATAACACAGTGTGTATAAAAATGGGAAGGAAAATATTTGGATTGTTGAAAATCTATAGATTCACTAATTGTAAATGTACAATTTTAAACAGACGGATTGCATAGTGGAAACATGATATATTATAAAATATATATAAATAATTATGGATAAATTTCTATCGTACAAAGTGTCCGTTTCCCACATGAATCGGCCTAATATACAACAGTATATATATAGTATATATAGTATATTCACGTTAGACTTGTAATTTAATTTTATTATTTGTAAAATGTGATAAATAAAATAAATTCTTTTAAAAACGTGTATGAAATTAATTGATTGCATTTGTAGAACGAATAACTAAAAAATATTATGTGCCTATATAGAAACCGGAAATTTAGCACGTTCGCAGAGCGGGTATTCCCCAACTTGTTTGCCCTTACGGATTTACCGAGAAAACGAAAAAACGTGAAAGAAAAAATAAAAATACCATACCTTACGGTCATTTCGTCCGACGGTGGTGTGACGTAGTGGCCGACCGTCAATATCCGCGGCCGACGACGTTATAGGATCCGACGGTCGGACGTCCGCGCCGTGCCGATTTAGCTCATCCGCCGTTGATGTCGTCGAAGAATGTGTGTCCGCCCGGTAGGTATGCGGTCGCAATTATTATTATCGACGTGAACGGCAAAAGTGACGATTTTTAACGATCTAACGGCAAAACGATGTACACAACAACGCAATACAACGATGAGTGGATGTCCGTGGACGCGTACCAACAGAAACTGAACAATATGTTCCACGCATCGTCCGTGGCGATTGGGTGTTCGAATGTTCCAGAAACTTCGATTCCATGGTTGCGTTCAGGCTCACCGAACAATAATACTGCATGACCTATTTCACGGCCGCGGCGTGGCAATGCATAATATACGATATACATTACGTACTAGTGCTGAACACCCGATCCAGATCAATCCGTTTCCGGATAACTAATCCGGATCGATCCGGATTGATAAATATGATATAATCCGTTTAATCCGGATTGCAATTACATATTATATATTATATACATACGTATGTGTACATTTCTTCATATTCTATAAATATAGATATCGGTTGAGTATAGTAATACCTACTCGATTATGCTCGATATCAATTTTATTCTCAAAATTAATCATAGAATAAGGATATTATCCTTGAAGATTAACCCTTATTGTAATCGTTCTACTCGTATTATTTACTTAATGCAACACCTATAGGTACATAATGCGTTGACGTATATTGTTGATGTGCTGATTGCTGTATTGCCTGTATTAATTTTGTTATACGTTTTTAATATACTGTGTGTCTGTGTATGTTGATTTATTTTATTTAATCAATCTAAATACGTCAAAGAGAAATAACATAAGAAATGTCTTCATTATGTCAAAAAAAAAAAAACCAAAAAAATCATAATATTAATGAAAATGAGCCTAAAGAAAAGTAAGTTTAAATACCAAACAACCTATAAAATTAAAATGTCTAACAAGATGGTCTTCTTAAGTTTTTTGTTGTAAAGCTGTAAAATGTACAGAAGAAAATTAATTTAGATTTGGAATATTTTATTGTATATTGGGAAAAATAATGAGTTAAGAGATTTAATGATAATTCTGATATAAGTACTCTTAATACAGAATCTTCAAAGTTTTTAATATATGACACCAATGGGATCCTTTTGAAAAAGCTTATTTATACGACACAGAATGCATAAAATTAGAATTAAAAATATTACACAAGTCCATGAATCGTTATGAAACAAATAATCAGTTAATCAATGATATTTTTCTATTTCATAGTTTTCTTAAGCAATATGAAATAGCATTTTCAGAAATATATAAACTATGCTCCATCGCTATAACAATATCTGTATCATCAGCTACATGTGAATGTATATTTTCATGTATTAAACGCGTAAAAAATCATTTAAAAATAGTTTACTATACACAAATCTTGCAAATTTAAGTATCATACCAATTGAAAAACGTAAAGCAAAATTATTAAAAGATATTTATCAAATAATTAACAGGTTGAAAATCAGGCACATGAAATCGCAGAATTATTTTTTATTTTGTCGTTTTACGATATTCTCAATTAGTTGTTAAAAATGAAAAATGAGAAAATATGTTTTTTTTTTAAACAAATATCGCACTTATACAACAATAAAAAATGGTAAAGACATAAGACTATATTTTTTAATTACTTTTAAAATATACTTAAATACCCATAATCGAATTGTTAGATTTTCGTTTTTTTTTTATTTCATAAAAATTGCCTATATAAAACTCCTTAAAAATTGGGTGTATGACGTTCTCTTAAACAGATACGATTAATTGTTTAAAATTTTATTTTTCTATCCAAAACAATGTAATAGAACAAAAATATTCTATTAGTCTTCGTAATTTTTCCGATAATTATCTAATGTATTTTTTATAAGCAATTTGAAATTCTAAAATTTTGACATTTTTAAGGATCAACCATTAAATATTTGAAATAATTACACAGAAAAAAAAGCTCTGTTAAAAATTATAAAAAGTCCCCTTTTTAAGCGGTCATTTATAAAGGGGTTGTATATAGGTAACTATTTATAATTATTCACGTTACGCAGTGTATTTGTGTGAGTAGTTTTTGGTACTTAGTGTGTGTAAATATGTTCGGCATATAGTACTTTACCGTATTTTAAAAGACACTAAATCCCATTTCCAACATATCATTTGACCTAGTAAAGCGATAAGGAATCGGAAAACTGATCTAAATTCATTGTAAAATCTACATTAAAAGAAACAACTTTCCCCCATTTAACATTTTTTCACTTTGATTTTCATAAAATGTATTATTATATTAACTTCATTTAGAGGGATTTAGGGAGACAAATTAAAAAATGTACTAAATTACTTCGATCCGTAGTAGACTACAATAAATTCAGATCAGTTTTTAGAATCCTTTTTGCATCACTAGATGGAACACTTTGGAAATATAAATGATCTAAATTGCTAAAAAAAAAAATGTAATTGAAATAGGGATTGATGTAATATTTAATCCTGTTTTCGAACAATTAACAATACAACATGAAGGGCTAAAAGATCAGTGCTTGGAAAGTCTGAAATTTTAAGCTCTTAAAAATATGCAGAGATAAAAGAAAATTATTTATAATATAAATCAAACACACTTTTAAGTATCCACCTTATTTTGTGTAATTTCTTTATTTTTTAAATTAAAAAATATGAAAAAATAATTTTGAGCGATTAGGTACGTTTTTAAAAAAATTTTATTAGATAAACGTTTTAAGATTCTGAGCGTAGTGAGGAATTTATTGGTTTTACAATAATAACTTTTTTTTATATGTACAATATATTAGTGTGTATATCATATATTTACGTTATTTGGTTAGAAGTAGTGTAGACATTTTAGAGTAAAAGGTTTGAATCTAGTTGTTGAATCAGTAGATTCCAGTTGGTTTTTTAAAGATGTAATTTTTCGATGTTCCCAGTTGTTTTCTTAAATGTAACAGAAAATGGCTAAAATTTAATTATAAATTGGAAAATAATGAATTCAGAGATGTGAAATTTATACTAAATATTTACTATAGCACTATAATATTGATATGATAAAATTTTTTTACCATAAAATATCTAAAAAAAAAAAAAATTTAAGTTTGATTTTTTTATAATATAAATAAACGCACCGCTTAGAAACGTTTTTAGAATGTGACAAGGTAATGATTTATTTTTGCTTCCATATCTAAATAGTAATAAGTAATACACTATTCTGTCCGATGACCGAATAGTCATTCAGACACCTTTTGACTAGGTCTGTGAATTTATGTACTATATTGGTATCCGTAATTACCTACCGATTGATTTATTTGCAAAATACTGTCATTCATAATTTTAATGACTTTTTAACTAAAATAAATACCATTATGGATTTTATTTTTCATTGAAAAACGGGACAGGTTTTGACTTGAATAATACATTTTACATATTGTAGACATTGTCAATATTATCACATACAGGTTTAATTGTATAGCTCAATAATGTCTACATTTTTAAAGAAAATGTATAACACTTTTTTTTCTAAATTCTATAATTTAAATAAATTTCTTCACATAAAAAAGAACTTTGTTCCTGAAAGTTGAACGAAATCAATGGAACACTTGTTGATTTGAACATATTCCGTTTGAGCACTGAAAATAACACAAGCAATGGGAAAGGAGCTATAGCCTATTCTTAGCCATCCCTGAATATGCTTCTGCCTCATAAATGGTTCTTGAAAAATATAATATTATATACGATACCAATAGTCATCACATTCTCCAATCAGAATTAAATATGTTTTCTTCCTGGGTTCAACGACTAGGTCTTAGTTTAAACCTGAGTAAATGCCATGTTATGACCTTTTCTAGGTGTTGTACACCTATATCTCACAATTACTTTCTCGATGGTATTCCTCTTGAGTGAGTTTTCCATTTCAAAGATCTTGGTATCTTTTTATGACCTTTCCTTAATATTGTCCACTAAATAAATGCCATAATAGGTAAGGTTTTGAAAGTTTTAAGTTTCATTAAACGTAATACAATAATGTTTGCTCGATACTTGAGTACGGGATAATAGTTTAGCATCCTCATCTTGTCAAATACTAAGAATTGGACGAGTTCAAAATAAATTCCTTTCGCATTTAGCCTATGTTCTTAAAATTAATCACCCTTAGCATGACTACTCGTCACTACAAAATAAATTTAATAGACTAACTCTATATCCTCCCGCCGTCAAGATTTTAAACATCAAATTGTATTTACCATTCTAAATGGCTTATTAGATGTCCCTTGTATACTCTCAACATAAATTTTCATGTTCCTCTCTAGAAATACCATCCCTTTTCATATACCTTTGTATTCATCTTCATATAGGTAAAATTACGCTCTACACCATATGTAACGTTCTTTCAATAATATGTGACCAATAATAATATAAGTAAAATAATTAATTGTCAACTTAGGATTTTAATATCACGTTACATTTTTACTGATTGTAATTATTAATTATGTACTCTTAAATTATCTGTATTATCATTAATCTTGTAAAATAATTAACAGTTGTTATTTATTTTTGTCATAAACTATATATATATTGTAACCTTGGATGGCGTAAATAAATAGATAATAATAATAATAATAATAATAATAATAATAATGTATAGTATGGACATATTTTAAATATTTAAAAGTTAATTTATAAAGTTAAATTGTCTTAAAATATACATAATCATAACTTATTAAATATGATAAACAGTTGCGATGTAGATAACAAATATTCATGTCTAGAAAAAGTGAACCCAGTTTAAATTGAAAAACCAAAGTAGTTATGAACCCAAAAATTTGGATTTCGGGATTCATTAACTCAATTTGAACCAAAACAAAAAAAAATACACAAAATAATATAATTTATTTATACAAATTAAAAATCTATAGAGTGCTATATATTTAAAATATAATAAAAAGTAAAATATGACTAGGAGCGTGATATATTAGTGAAAATAAATAGTTTCCATGTATGTTACAAAATTGACAAAACCTTATAAATAAAGCAATAACACGATTTAACACTCGTTAATTAAAGTGTATTGTAATTCAACTCACCAGTACAAAATCTGAATATATTAAATATTGCAAATGACAACTTGAGTGGGAACTATTTTAGTGTTAAGGAACAAACATCTTTGGAACAAATTTAAGAAGAAATAATAGCGAACGAGCTATGTAAAAAGAGCTGAAAACTAAATGTATAGGTATTTCATTTCATGTATAAAGATATTTCAAAATAACCTAGCGAAGAAGTCTATCAGGAGAGAATGTATCCTATTCTAATCTACTTAATGTGTAATTTTTTTTCTAAATTCATAAATTAATAATTGGACAGGACGGGTGTGGACCCCTCAGGTTTTTAAATTTAGGTAGATGCAAAAAATATGTATTCATACTTGTATTGGTATAAGTACATATACCAAAAGAATGAATACATTTTTCCCTAATGAGGTAATTTATTATGAGTGTAGAAATGACTTTATATGGCCATAGAGAAAGAAATTTTAATTATAATAACAAAGAAACAATTGAAAATATATACCTAGTAGACATGTGTATTATATGCCTATATGTCAAATTAAAATTTAATATAGAAATTTTATGTTTAAATTTAATAGAAAAAAATTTGGACAAGACGTATGTAGCCTCGCAGGGTTTTCAATTGAGGTAGAGACAAACAAAATTTATTCAAAATTATTTAAGTTTAGGTACCTATACCAAATGAATGAATAAATTCTAAAATACTTAGGCAATTTGGGATTGGTAATAGAATGAATTTCCATGGCTATAAAGAAAAATATTTCAATTAAATTTATCATAGAAAGAAATAATAATAAGTACTTAATACACATATGTATTATATACCTATATTTTGAATTAAAATTGAATTTAGTTTTTTAAATTTCAAATTTAATTGAAAAAAAATTGGACAAGACGTATGTGGACCCCGAAGGTTTTTCAATTTAGGAAGACGCAAAAAAAATTTTATCATACTTATATTGTTATAAGTACATATACCAAAAGAATGATTAAATTCTTCCCTAATGCGGTAATTTATTATACATGTCGAAATGACTTTTTATGGCCATAGAGAGAGAAATTTCAATTAAATGTAACTATGAAAAAATTAAAAATAAGTAGGTAATTAATACACATATGTATTATATACTTATATTTGAATTAAAATTTAATTTAGAAAATTTAGGATTGAAACTTAATTGAAAAAAATTGGAGAGGACTGGTATGGACCCCGAAGGGTATTCACTTAAGATGGATGCAAAAAAAATGTATACTTTCTTATATTGTTATAAGTACATATACCAAAAAATGAATAAATTATTTCCTAATTATTTAATTTAGGATAAATTTAGGATATGACTTCATTTGGCCAATGAGAAAAAAATTTCAATTATATTTTCCATAAAATGAAATGAAAATAGCAAAATAGGTACTTATTACACATTTATATTATATACATATATTTTGAATTTAAATTTAATTTAGAAAATTTAATTCAGAAAATTAATTGAAAAAAAATTGGACAGGACGGGTGTGGACCCCGCAGGTTTTTCAATTTAGGTGGATGTAAAAAAAATGTATTCATACTTAAATTCGTATAGGTACATATATAAAAAGAATGAATAGATAATTCACTAATGAGGTAATTTAAGTTAAGAGTACGAATGATTTTATATAGCCATGGGGAGAAAAATTTCAATTAAATTTAAAACAATGAGAATTGAAAATATGTACCTAATACACATGTGTATTATATCCTTATATTTTGAAATAAAATTTAATATAGAAATTTATGTTTGAAATTTAATTGAAAAAAAAATTGGACAGGACGGAATTGGACCCCGCAGGTTTTTCAATTTGGGTAGGTGCAAAAAAAAAATGTATTCATACCTATAGTAGTATATGTACATATACCAAAAGAATGAATACATTTTTCACTAATTAGGTAATTTATTATACATGTCGAATTGACTTTTTATGGCCATAGAGAGAAAAATTTCAATTAAATGTAACTATGAAAAAATTGAAAATAGGTAGGTAATTAATACACATAAGTATTATATACTTATATTTGAATTAAAATTTAATTTAGAAAATTTAGGTTTAATATATAATTGAAAAAAAATTGGACAGGACGGGTGTGGACCCCGCAGGTTTTTCAATTTGGGTAAATGCAAAAAAAAAATTTATTCATACCTTTAGTGGTATAAGTACATATACCAAAAGGATGAATACATTTTTCCCTAAATATGTAATTTAGTATGAGTGTGGGAATAACTTTATATGGCCATAGAGGAAGAAATTTCAATTAAATTTAAAACAATGAGAATTGAAAATATGTACCTAATACACATGTGTATAAAATACTTATATTTTGAATTAAAATTTAATATAGAAATCTTATGTGTGAAATTTAATTGAAAAAAAATTGGACAGGACGGGTGTGGACCCCGCAGGATTTTCAATTTGGGTAGATGCAAAAAAAAATTTATTCATGACTATAGTATTATAAGTAGGTACATATACCAATGGAATGAATATATAATTTAGCATGAGTGTAGGAATGACTTTATATGGCCATAGAGGAAGAAATTTCAATTGAATTTACCCGAGAATGAAAAGAAAATAGGTACCAATTACACCTGTGTATAATATACCTATAATTTCAATTAAAATTTAATTTAGAAATTTTAAGTCAGAAAATTAATTGAAAAAAAATTGGACAGGACGGGTGCGGACCCCGCAGGTTTTTCAATTTAGGTAGATGCAATAAAAATATATTCACACTTATATTCGTATAAGTACGTATACAAAAAGAATGAATAAATTTTTTCCTAATTAGGTAAATTAGGATAAGTTTATGAATGACTTCATTTGGCCATTGAGAGAGAAATTTCAATTAAATTTTCCATAAAATGAAATGAAAATAGCAAAATAGGTATTTATTACACATTTGTATTACATACCTATATTTTGAATTTAAATTTAATTCAGAAATTTGAAGTCAGAAAATTAATTGAAAAAAAATTGGACAGGACGCGTGTGGAACCCGCAGGTTTTTTAATTTGGGTAGATTCAAAAAAATTTTTTCATTCATATTCGTATAAGTACATATACATAAATAATGAATACATTTTTTCCTAATTAGGTAATTTAGGATAAGTTTAGGAATGACTTCATTTGGCCATTGAGAGAGAAATTTCAATTAAATTTTTCATAAAATGAAATGAAAATAGGAAAATAGGTACTTATTACACATTTGTATTAAATACCCATATCTTGAATTTAAATTTAATTCAGAAATTTTAAGTTTGTAATTTCTTTGAAAAAAATCGGACAGGACGAGTGTGGACCCCGCAGGTTTTTCAATTTGGGTACATACAAAAAAAATGTATTTATACTTTTTTTATATGTACTAATATGAATATAATTACATATGCAAAAAGAATTAATACATTTTTTCTTAATTGGGTATTTTAGTATGAGTATGTAAGAAGGATTATGTATGGCCATAGAGAAAGAAATTTCAATTAAATTTACAATACAAAGAAATGAAAATAGGTACCTAATACACATATGTATTATATACCTATATTTTGAATTAAAATTAAATTTAGAAATTTTAAGTTTGTAATTTAATAGAAAAAAAATCGGACAGGACGGGTGTGGACCCCGCAGGTTTTTCAATTTGGGTAGATGCAAAAAAAATTTATTCATACCTATATTGGTATAAGTACATATACCACCTACGACTATAATACCAACGACTATACTACCTATGATTATACGACCTACGACTATACTACCTATGACTATATTACTTATAACTACTACCTATGACTACACTACCTATAACTATACTACCTATGACTACACTACCTATGACTATACTATCTATCAATACACTACCTATAACTATAACACAAGATAAAAAGGAATTCAAATTAAATTTAATAATTTTAATTTACTGTTTGCAATTGCTGCTATTAATTTAAGAATCATCTTATATATTTAAAACTATATTTA
>JAIPRL010013180.1:0-10918 GCA_025469235.1 Pemphigus obesinymphae
AATCTGTTAAAATGACATAAATATCATTGATGAAACAATCACTAATTTAACATGTTGTTATATTTTAACTCTATGTTAACAAACATAATGTTAATGCTTATTTAACAATTCTTGGTGAAACCGGCTGATTATTTTATACATTTTAACGTAGTGTTAATTGAAAAAGTAACTATATTATAGTAACAAGTAAAGTCCGTTACATTACTACTCAACAGTGCTTATTGATAATATCAAAAATAATTTGCTGTCAATAAGGATTTTGAATTGCATTTACAAATAAAAGAATGATTAATTTAAAAAATAGTATTATTTATTAAGTAAACAACACTTATTTGTAAAATGTATTTTAACATTATAATATACTAATAATGGTCTAATTAAAAATGTACACCCACATGTAAATTATTTTAATTTTTTGTCAAAATATAATCTATGGGATAATCTATAATTTTTGGATATGTTTTAATTTCTTCTTTGCTATAAGATTCCAATTTTTTTGGTATAGATCGTAATGGTCTTATTTGGTTTGAAATATTCTCCATGATCTCTTCTGGTACATTAGAGTCTGGGTAAATGTGTAAACGCTCCATTACAACTCTTCTGAATAAATTGCCTTTCATATGATGATATACGGCTTTTCTGCATATCTAAAATTTAAATTACAGTGAGAATTTTAATAATAATATAATATAATTACTAAAAATAGTATAAATGTAGTATAAATTATTCTCAGTCTATATAAAAACATGTTATCTATCGTTGGTCTCTTAGTAAGAGTTTACAGCTTAATATTTTTATATTAAAGACAAATAATGAATCATTCGTTTTTAGTTACCAATTAACAGCTGTCAAACATGACAGCATGGGGACATCTTTATTTGTGACCAATTATATAATGTAATTTTGTTACATTTTTTTTTATTTTTATATTTAGTTGTTTTTATTATGGATTTTAGTGGGTATAAAACTAATAGGAATATAATATTAATTAATTATTTTGTACATAATATATATTGTAAATATATAACATGACCAATGACAAAAAAGAAGAAAGACAACAGGTTAAACTAATATATTTTTATAGAATTTTTCAGAAATACAAATATTTAAATATTGTTATGGATTTTATTATATAAATATAACAAAGTAGATGGTAATGGGTATAAATTAAAGGGTGATAAACAAGTGACTGTGATTTATTAGAATTAAAATATATATTTATGAAATTTAATTATTAATACAATATGGGTTTTATTTCCAAGTGTCTAAAGAGTATTTTATGGACTTTGAATATGAGATAAATTTGAACGAAGTTTTAAACTTAGAAAAACTGTACAATGTCATGTTTGTGTTGTTAATTGGGCCGGTATCAAGAAATATTAGTTGAATGGCAGAGTTGAATTTTGAAGACCTACATTTTTTGCTTATTAATTTTTGTTTGTGGCGCTCTGTAGTACAATCTTGTAAAAACCCTATGAAAAATTAATAAGCAAAAATATAAAGGTAATGAACTTTTGTACAAATTTTCAATTGAACCCAGGCCTTAAAAATTGACCAACTAATGATCGCTTAATTTTTCAAATTTATTTTGGAAAATTTATCCCCCACCAAAAAAAAAAAAAAAATAATATATCAGTTTTTTTGCCAATTGAGTATACTGACCACTAAGTAACACTGTAGTTACCTACCAACTACACTTAATTTTGATGACTATTTCCCTAATGAGTTGATGTCGTCACTTGGCCCCACACTCCCAAAATCTGGCTAAGGTTGTTAACCAAAACCAAGTTTAGTTTTTTTTTTAATCAACTCTTCGTTTAATTCAATCCTATCTACAAATAGCCCAAATCAGAATGAAATATAAAATTATTGAATTTAATAATAATTTATTTATTTATAAATTATAATATATTATACTTAAGTATGAGTATGAGTAATAATTAATGATCATACTATAGTTGGATCTCTATCATGAACTTCCCAAGCTGGGGTCCAAGATGCTCCACCTTGATATCCGGTATGATGAAAATATGCCCGACGACGCCATTCCTCACCAGGAAAGGCAATTTTTTTACTATTTATAATTACAACATGATCACCACAATCAACTAAAATATAAAAAGTATATAGATAAAAATATAGTATAAATGTATGATTAACTTTTTTGAGTGATGTTTATTATACATATTATAAATCATTATATTACATTATTACATTAATAAATACTTATTAAATACAACCTATAAGCTTTTAATTAAACTTGTAAATTATTTCAAAAATAAATTAATAACATTAAAATTAAATCATTAATATATAATTAATTTTATTTTGATATACACCGTTAGGTATAATGATTAATTAAAATATGTTACTTCGTGAATCAACTGTTAATGGCTTTTCATAACAAATATATATTTGTTGCTATTGCATGGCTAGGCTATTAGAAAGATTAAATCATAAATTTTTTTAGATATTTTGCTGTTAAAGTTACCTTTAAAATTGCTCAGGGTACGCAATGACAAAATTATCTACCATTGTACCCAATGAACAAATTTTATTTATTAATTACATTTTACTTTTAAAATTTAATAATTTCAAGTTTAAACCAAACTAAGTTTATTTGGAATGTAAATACATAATCTAAAACCCATGTGATGTATGTACTTATCATTAATCATTAATAGGGAATGGATTTCAATTCAAATAAATATTTTAAAGTGATTTTAATATCAGACAGATTTTTCAACAGATGAATACCTAATTATTTCATTATATTTTAAATAAATTTATGCCAACGTTTTAAAAATATTTCTAAACATTTTATGATTGTTAAATAATTACTAATAAATATGTACATATGTATATATGTTCTATATTATTGTAGAATTTTAGTGTATATTTTCAAATTGTATGATGCATTACATTAAGATAATATGGATACCGGTTTTGGCATTAAACGACAATGATTCAATTTCAATTTACATAATCTTATATTGTTATCTTATCTTCTAATTGAAGTTCCACAATTTAAAACTTATTAGTTGTGTTCAGTCTTATACTGTACCTATACGTTTATCTTCGGATTTTGTACATCAGCCCTTAAATTATTCTAATTTCCATACTACACATTAAACATTTAATCCATTTTTTCTTGATGAATGGCGTTTTTTATTTTTATCATCAACATTATAATATGTAGAAATATAGAATTAGCTAATTAGATTATAATTTGTATTTTTTATGGTACTTTTATTTATCAAATTTAAATATTTCAAAATTAGGTAGGTAGGTATAAATAAATATTTACTAAGTAATAAACAAATATATATTTAAATATTTTTACTTTTATAATTATTATATAATTATAAATAATTTATAATTAAAAGCCATTCCTTTCATTAGTAAGTTATTATATGTATATAACTTATTATAAAACAATGAATTATTAAATATTAAATTGTGATGCAATGTTTCTTTTTGAAATATTTTAATTTTTTCACATACCTACCTTATAATGTATATTTAAGAATTAGCATATCAATAAAAAATATACTAACCTAAAGGATGATAAATTGGTTTATTGAGCCCTTTTAAATACTTTTCAATCATTGGAGCACATTCCAAAGGGTTTTGCCAAGATGCGTCAAACAAATGCCAACAACGAGCAAATGTGTTCCATTGCTGTATAGAAAATACAAGTATTTAAAAACGAAAAATATACAATACAATTGTTTAGAAATCTCTAAAGACATGTGTGATTATTAGTTTAATCGCTACATGGGAATAAATATGATTTTTAAAACTATTTAAATGCAAAATACTAACCTTTACTCTCTCTAATTGTGACATTATTTTTTTAATAAAATTGCAAACAATATTTAAAATATTCTATAAGTAACTCGAAAATTTAATTTTCGGACCATAGACTCCGGTTTAAGCTTTTAAAAATTCACAAATTATATTAGGTAGGTACTTATTTAATTATTATAGTTTATGTTCTGTATTATGCGGTAACCGTATGATAAACGTGAGTCCTGAATACTGATATCACCACAGATCAAATATTTATTCATCTATTCTATGATATCACCATAACACAATTGTTATCACGACAAAAATTGTGCCATAGAATAAGGTAAACGGACACCTAGATCCCTGTAGTCTACAACCTCCCTGTAGCCAAATTGATCACCCGTCATTTAGATCCTCTAATGTCAATTAGATCCCTTGTGTCAACTAGATCCTATGACATTTAGATCCTCCTACACTGTTTTTGCGTCAACTAGATATTGTGAATAAATTGATACATATTTTGATGTATAAAATTGAAACTCGATAAAATATGATAACAAAATATGAAATTTTTATATGAAATCGTTTGTTGGTACGTGCCGATAATAAAAATAATAAATAAAAAAGTGTTTTTAATGGAAAGATATAGGTACTTACCTGTTACCTACCTATGATTAAATTAAAAGTATTGAGCCATGTATCTACCTATACCTAAATGAATAAAAAAATTTAAAAATTAGTAAAATGAGTACCTACCTAATAATATTACTATTTTATTGCATGTACCGTTGAATAAAAAAGAACAGTTCTATTCTTAACCACCCATTAATGGACTAGGTAGTTAAAATTGACTTCTACGGAACGTTTATAATTTTACTTAATTTTAGTTAATTTAATGCTTTTTTCTTTATCATTTTTTTTTTTTTTTTTAGGAAATGAGAGTATTGTAATCATTCGGGGGCAAAAATTCAAATGTAAAACCACAATTCTTCACAATAATACAAATGTAACTAACAATATAAACATATTGTTAAAAACAAAAAGTACCTAATCATTTCTATGAGTAAGTAGGTTTTTAAATATATATGCAAAAAAATATCAAAGAATTGGGTATACTTATATCACAGAGTTATATTATATAATATGCATAATGCATAGATAATAATCAATTATTTTATTATTATATTGATAAGATGATGAAAAATAAATACCAGGCCTCGACAACTAGTTCTCTATTGTCATTTAGATCCATATCGACATCTAAATCCCGATGAGTTTCATTTAGTTCCCTTCGTCATTTTAATCCCTCGACAACTAGAACTCCTTGAGTGTTTTTATCTTGGGGATTTAGTTGACGGGAATCTAGGTGATACGTCACCAAATAATAGATTATTATCTATGCATTATACATATTATATAATTATAATATAAGAGAATGAATAAATGGGCCACCAGTCTGGTTAACCTCCCCCCTCCCAGAATCAAAAAAAAAAATCATTAAAATATATCTGTTTTTTGTTATTTCAGTCGGGTATTATATTTTTAATTATGATCAGGACTTGGAAGTTAATGTACTAAAACACGCATAAATAAGCATGCAATAATGCACTAAAATTCTAAAATTAAAATATGTGTATTAAAAAAAAAATAATTTTTTTACCGAAAATTACCTAAAAAAATACTTAAATATAGGTACACTAATTTTTTTTAAGATTTGAAATTTTATTTATTTTAAAATAAAACATTTATTGTATTTATTTATATAATAATTAAAAATTAATTTACTTATATAGTGATATGATTTTACAACACTGCTCATTTTGAATCTAAAACGAAAAAGTAAACGTAAACATTAAATTAAATATATATACTTTAATAATAGGACTATATAAATATTTTGCTTACCAGAAAAATTGCACTGTAATATTAATATTTTTTTTATACTTTAAAATTTCAACGACCTGCGATTATCTGTAAGTAGAGTTTTTTCTTTGAAAAGGACCTTTCTACATCTGCAGATGTAATAGCTAGATGCATATTTAAAATACAATGTCATTCGCAGTCAAATCTTCTGGTAGTTTTAAATTTGTAATTTCGTTTTTTTCATCATTTAAAACCTTGACAATTTTACAAATTTTGCCGTACCCAACATTTTTTATTTAAAACATTGGCCAGTTTTGTTTGAATTGAATTTTTAAAAAGCCCTTTTAATTTATCTATATGTTTTCCAATATTTCTTCAACTATTTGAAGTGCATCATTCAGTGGAGTACCTTGTTCTTGTAAACGTTTAATCGCCAATGGTATACAATTGAAGTTTGATGTTATATATATATCAATTAAAATTAAATATTTCTTGAGCTATTTTTATAGCTGCAGCATTATTTTCATTAAACGATTTAACTATACGCTCAATAATTTCAAAATTCGTACGTTAGTAAAAAACTGCGGAAATCCATGTACCCCAACGAGTAACTATAGGTTCCGGAGGAAGTGGTAGATTAAGTGCTTCGGTTTTACTTTTAAATATTTGTACGCGTAATGGGCATTTTAGAAATATATAAATATATAATAGGCTATAAAAAGCCTGCAGTTAATGACCAGCCTTTGTCATATACGGCGCAGCATCCGACAAAAATAATAATACATCATCATGCTGTATTCCATCTGGCATCTAGCCACAACAAAAATAACGATTTGTCGAATTCTTTACAAATAGTAGTGTGATTCGCTTTTTGAAGTTCTTTAATATTAATTAAAAAAACCTCTCCGGGAGAATCTTGTAAAAGAATTCCAATATTGTGCTAACCATGTACCTACCCTCAATATCCGTCGTTTCGTCAATCGATAACCAGATTTTCTTCCCTTTTACTCTTTTTCTTATTTCATCCATTGTATTAACGTAGCATTGATCAACATATCCCCGACGTAATGTCGATTAGTCAAAGGTTTTTTTCCAGTATATTTCTCAAGAAAATATGGATTAGATAACTTGTGCAATGGGATATTATAGCTGCCAACATATAGCTGTACCTACATAAATCTGCGTTATATTCACAAATACTAATATACTACTACTATCTTAGTTCATGGTTATATTCGAATTTTTTTTTTTTATGTAAACGGGACGTGCTTCTGTACCTTTTTATTTTCTTCATTTTTTTACAGACATTGAATTCTGTGAACATGTTTATCCGTAGTAATATATGTTACGTTATACTAAAACATTTTTCTCCAGATATTTTTACCTTGCACACTTACAATAAAACTTTCTTATAGGTAAAAAATACACTTGCACCAAATTCAGATATGAATTGTTGCAAACGGCTTGCAAGTTACAACCGATGGTTTTTCTTACGGCGTTGTGCAAAAACTAAAATTAATTAACGTAAACTAAAACGAACAACCAGCTTACCCGTATACTACTCCACAAGAACTTACCAATTAACATATTATTAGAATTGATTATAATATATAAATATATATAATATATACAATATATAGGTACGAACATTTTGTAAAATATATAATCATAAACAGGTAATAAGTACGCAGGGCCGTCCCGAAGAAAGATTTTTTTTGTGGGGGGGGGGGGGTAAAAATGTAAAATAAACAATTTAATATTTCTCTACTTTTTTCCCATTTTGCCGACTAAAATCCTAATAATTTATAGTTTGCCGACTTAAAATACTTCATTTCTGCATAATTTCCCGACAAAATTACAAAATACTTCATTCAAAACGTGAAAAAGTAAAAAAAATTTCTACTATTTACCGACTGAACTTCATTTTACCGACTCCTTTCCGAGGTGGGGGTGAGACACCCCCCCCATCGGAACGGCCCTGGAAGTACGCCTATACCGGTTTACATACTTTTATTATTGACTGCAGTTGAATCGTCGGTACCTACATGGGATCTATTTATATTTTATTTTTTAGGTCTCACGAAAATAGTTATCAGAATCTGCAACACCTCTATTCAATTCCATAATTTTACGTTTAATATATATATATATTTTTGATTGAATTTAATTCGATAATAATACATTTTTCTCATTCATTTTTTACTTAGTGAATGGTTGACTATAGTATATAAAACTGAATGACAATGTAGATTTAAATATGCATTTATTTGATTAATATCCTAATTTTATAAATGTATGAAAACCACATCTATATCTTCCATTATATATTTAATTAATATTATCAACAACGACGAATCCAAAATCATTATAATTCTATCAAAAATGACACAATTTACGAAATTCTGAAAAATTCATATCTGCGGAACAATGATTATTGAAAATATGCTGTAAATTTGTATCATTCTGTATAATATTATATGTATTAGAAAATTAGTATTATCTCTAATTGTTTTGGTATTTTTGAATATTTGAAAACATAAAATACAATTTATACTTTAATATCAATACTTGAATATTTTTTTAGGGCGCTAGGTAATATTGTTCTTAATCATTTATTTTTCATTTCAACTTTCTACGATGTTTTTATGTTGTTAATTATTGTTATAAATGCGAAAAGCAAAAGTAATATTTTCAATAAAATTTTATAAATTCATAAAAAACAACTACAACAAAAAAGTATATAGTAATGGGAGCAATTACTATTCATTTTTAAAATGCATATACATATTTTTCAATTGTTAAAATTTCCTTTTTCAAAAATTGTCCAAAAATTGCCTATATAGACCCCCTTAACAATGGTCGTAGCTGATATCGTATAATAATAGTATCCTAGTATAATTTGATACTATTTCATGCATTACTTACTAAAATTAATGTACAATTCATGGAGACTATAGAACAAGGAGGCCAAACACATACGGCCGCCCACTTCAAGAAACGTCCCGCCGAAAAGAGTCACACGATTAAATTGCTAATATAAGCACTAATAGGCTGAGCTGAAGTCGCAAGGGTTGCTACTTTCGGTGCACATTACTTCGTCCCAAATTGTTATCAATAATACACTCGCATCCGCGAAAAATCAAATACCCAAAACTGTTATCTACGGTGCATACTACTTGCGTCCCGAAAAAATATATCAATTAAAATGTATGACCTACTTGCGTCCGTACCTATTCCCTGATGGCCTGTTCTGAAATGATCGGCTATCCGACTAATATTATTATACGAATAAAAGTATACGTTTTCGTTTTACGATTTATTTGATTCACATTTAATATGCATATAATACATATAATATAGGTAATATAACATTACAATTTAGTAGAAAATTAATAATTGTATAATAATGAGTTAGTTTTTCTATTTTTTTTTAATCATATTTGAATTTTTATTCATTGTTCATAATTTCACAGCGATAATTAATCAATGTCTAGGTGCCTTTAAAACGTATATCAACTTGTTTCGTTATTTTAAAATTACGTTGTACATACCTAATATTGTTGTTGTATTGAGTTTTAGGTGTCTAAAAATTTGTGGCCGTATTATTTTACTTTTCGAATGATTTATTGATGAACAAAACGGTCATTCTTCGTGGACTTATTATTGCTATATAAACGCATTTTTTCAAATAATATATAGGTACATATTATATTATTTGCTCTTATCATGACCGAAATGCGTCCCAATTTCCGGGACGCAAATAGACTATCGCTTATCAATCAATATTATCAATGTTAGTATTGGAACGCAAGTTTAGCAGAATTCTGTGAGTTTAGTGTGTAACCGCTATTTTAACACGAGTAGTATTAGTATACCTATCTAGTTGGTAAGGCAAACACGTAATTTCTAAAGGGTTATACGTCGGCAACTTTTCTATCACCTGCGGGCGCGACTTGTCTGTGTGTGAGTAGTAAATTATTATTATTATTAGTGCGTGTGCGTGATTCACCATTCAAAATTAAATATCTGAATGTATTGTTTTTTATACACAGAGAAAAAAAAAACTGCCTGAATTTGCAATGAATTATACACGTTTGTTCTCATTATATAGATATTTTTTACAAAACGATATAACTATAGGTAGGTAACAATATATTAATTATATTCAGATATTACGGTTTAAAATATATACATTTTTCATTATCATTTTAGATTCCGAGTGGAGTGAGGAATCTATTGGTTTTATCACAGAATAGATAATATATAGGTACCTAACCTATATATTTATTTACTTATAGGTACTTCATATTATATTCTGTGGTTTTATAATGTTTATTTATTTATTTTAATTTTTTTTCATTCTGTGATCAAAATTTCTATCAGAAGTTCACCGATTTTTACATATAGCATCTTTACTATGAAAGCAAATTACATCTAGTTGGTATTTTATTGAGGTAATTTTCGAGTTTTTCAAAACTGGCAAAACGCGGTTGAACAGCGGATTAAATAATGACATAAAATCACGGTAAAAATGCGATTTTTTTTTTTTTTTACCTAGTTATTTCTCCATAATTTCGAAATGAATCATTCTATTATCTCAAAATTTTAAACAAAAATTCATCATTTTACTACCATACAACTATGAAAAAAACTTTAAAAAGTTTCATCCAATTTTAGGTTATTTATACTTATTTTTAAATTTTGAGCTAATTAATTCGTAAAAAGATTAATTTTTGGTTTTAAGACTTGAAACTCTAATAGAATGTCAGGCATATTTTATTTTAATTTTATACACATTTTTTTGAAAATTGGACGTTTATTTGTTTTATTATAGTCGTTTAAAGATAAGATGTTATATATTTACGTAAATAATCAAACATTTTTGAAAAATTTCATGAACCTTAAATTGTTAACTAATAACTATAGAGGTATTTAAATTTTAAAATGAATTTATTACGTGATAACAAATCAGTGATAGAGTAAACATAATATGGTGACCAGGACAAAATAGATTTATTTTGTCATGATGGTGACAACCAAGGTTTATAGATACTAAAGGTTGCCTCATTTAAGAAATATTGAAAAAATAGGAGTGGAGGTATTTTGCGCCGTGACGTAATCGTCGTACATACTACAACTACACTATGATAAGCATTAAAAGCATGGATAGCATGCTTTCTTTTATTCTTTAGCCTTTTGCCTTTACGGTTTACACTGTTTACAGCGTTTATTTAATTATCATTATCTTTTTAAAATTTGTAAT
>JAIPRL010013181.1:0-10916 GCA_025469235.1 Pemphigus obesinymphae
TACCCGCGAAACACGGCAACAAAAACAAAACGGTGTACGGCGTTGAATTTCCGCTGGTCGAACGGTCGGTCAGAGACTATACGGTCGTCGATAATAGGTACACAATAATTAACATCGAATACAAAAACATAATTAAGCAGATAAGGTAAAAGGAAGAGGGAAATATGTTGATATGCATTTTAATAGTGGAACGCAAACTACAAGGCGCTCTATCTCAAACAATTATTATTTAGTTAAAAGTATAAAAACTTATTAAGATGTAAGTCCTAAAACGAGTAATTTTGGGTTTTAAGGCCTGAATTCAGATGAATTATGGTCACAATTTTTTTTTATAGTAATTTTAATTTTTTCGACAAAATTATAAATTTAAAGGTATTTAAGTCCAAATAGTTGGTAAAATGAGATTTTAAGACTTGTAAAAATTTAATATAACGTTATTCATACATTAATTTAATTAAATAAAAAAAACTGACAGAAAATAAGTATTTTAGATTCTGAGCGTAGCTGGGGTGCTAGTGGTTTTACAATGATGTTTATTTTTTTTCTGTGTTAACAAATTTACTACCAGAATGAGTACTCTGATCTTTACAAGCTTGCATGGTTTTATGCAACAAATTTCATCTAGTTGGTATTTTAGAGAGGTCATTTTACGATTTTTTTAATGCGTAAGGAAAAACTACCAAAAAATCCAGATTTTTCATTTCTTCGTAATTTCGTTAGATCATATTTATCTCTACGTTTGATTTTTGATGTAATGTTAAACATAAGTGGGTACTGAGTATATAACTAATATTAAGATACTATTATTAAGAGTTATGAATACTACGCCGAAGCTACGCTCAGAATCGTTTTATTGAATGCAATGATTTATCATTGATTTTAAATACAATACATCCATCAAGAGTATCCTGCCCAGTAGCGAAACGTATTCACCCCTACTGACACCCAACGAGCAAAGTGCGCCTCTTTTTATTCCAGCGAACTACTTTATCAGTCTTCCCAGAAGTTACAAAATTGGATCCAAAGGCATCGGCTTCATTGTGAAACCATTTATGAAGTCCGATGTTACAGCATGGCATATTTCAAAAGTGCTTCCTCTTCCTAATTGTCCTAACTCTTTATCGGTTAAGAATGGAGGATTCAAAAATCTATTAGTTTTTTTAGTTCCAGTTGCATAAATTTGTTTTTTTTTTTGTAATATCTCGAAAAGTTGAAACGTAAAAAAATTATCGAAATAAATAAAGTGTCTATTTTTTTCTACGTTTTTCGAAAGGTGTAGGTACTAGCTCCTAAACCAAATTTTTTAAGATTTATGATATAAATATTACGATAACATAAAATAATATAATACGGTACTTTATAATAACCCATGCAAAAGTTCATCCCAATGAAGGCTAATAATTCATTTTCAGTTAACTTCAATGTTTTGTTATTTTGAGTAGCATATAAATGACTTTGATATATAATATGATCAATAATTGGATTTAAAAGTTTAAAAATATATCTGTGGCACTTTTACGATTTTATTCCTAAAGATTTCCTCATTATGACCTCTACCCTCTTCGTACTAAGGTAATTCATCATATTGTCTCTCTATCTCCACTGTCTATCAACGCTAACTTCAGGTTCTGGAAAGGGGGTTTCAGGAAAGTTATTTGAAATGTTGCTGGGTTCATTTTACAAATTTCCTTCGTCTGATGTAGTAGTTCTTGGTCTCAAAACCAGTATTATTGGAATTAGAAAGCACTGTATTATTTAATTCTGGGAAATCCAATACTAGCATATCGTTATTATTTTCTAATGACTCTAAATCTACAGTATTAATAAAGTGAAGGCTGGAACAAAATCCTATTAAAAAAAACACATACGACTCATACGAGAAATAACTAACTGAAAATCTAAAAAAACATTGATGAAACATAAACAAATAAATTAGAGACCAAAATTACTCTCGATATTCCACACTATAAACATATAGTGTGGACATACTATACGAATTATACATACCAACATATTAATGTTATTACGACGAGCCCTACGCAACTGCGGTATACAATTAAGAAAACAACATGGCTACTAACCCTTTCCAGCCCAACACTTCAATTAATTGAAAAAAAATTGTTTTTCTTTTAAACTGTAAACATTGGGCTTTAATTAGATGGAAAAAAAATTATTTATTTACCTGACTTATAAAGGTATGACTCTTAAAAGCATCATTGGGCGTTTAGATATTTATAACAAAATAATTTCATAAATTAATAAATAAACTGTTACTCATTTATTTAAATATTTATAGGAACAAATATGCATAATAAATCATTTGAAAATCAACTTTTATTATAGAAATGAATTACATATTAAACTGAAAACATTATAAATAAAAAGAAAAACAATTCCTTCTTAAATTTTACAAACAAAAAAGTAACAGTAATAAGAATAATTAAAATATAATAAAACAAATACAAATTTAACAATTTATCTTTTAATATATTAGTCTTTAGTTTAGTCTTTAATCTTTTTTTCTTTAGTTTTTAAATAAATACATAAAAACTAAAAATAAACAAAAAATAAGTAATACATTTACTTGAAAATAGTAAAAATATTATTTTGTATGAAATGCTATAAAACACATTCTTTGTGGTAGTGAACATAAATGTACCTTACATTTATTGCATGTATTTATAGTATAATTCTTAATGCAGTGCTTGCAACGTTGCTTTTTAGTAACTGGAAAAGGCCAATGAGCTATTTCATCATACCTAACATCGTCAACCGGCCTTGGCGCAAATAATTTTTTTTTTTGAGGTTGGTGGAGTAGTTGACAAAGATGGTCTTCCTCTTTTACGGCATTTGTTTTTTCCGGCTTGCAGTAAAGCATGTACTATATCTAATTTAAAATTTAATAAGCTAGTAATTTTTTCAATCTTGAGCTGATTGCAATGTCTTCTGTATAAAAACCACGCATTGACTACACACAAATCGATTAAATGATAAATGATACGTAGGTAAAATCTCTTTACTTTTATATTTACACGATATAAATCGACCAACATGTCATGAAGATTAATACCTCCCATGAACGCATTGTACTCAGCAATTGATGCTGGTTGAAGAATATAAATTTTTTTCTTAACTGCTACAGACCACCTTTTAACCTGATTCACTGGAAACGGCCCTTTATAGTTGGAAATTATATGAACAAATTTGTTGTCAAACCATTTGGTGACTACTACACCATTTTCAGTATCAACTTTGCTGTCAAATGTTCCTCGTCCTTTTGACTTCATTTCTCTGTCATTTTCAAGTTTACATCCAACAATTCTGTTTGAACGAACAGTTCCTTTACCCAAAATTCCAGCAGACTTTAATTTACATTGTAATCGATGAGAATTAAACCAGTTATCCAAATAATAATTAAATACAATTTTAAATTTTCAAAATATATTTTATATGTTAAAATTTATAATAATATATATAAATATATATTATAATTTTCATGCTTAGAAACACAATCAACTATGCGTATCACTACATCACCACTAATTCCAAACATAAATTTCAAAATCATGTACAAAACCATGTGATGAAGCAAGAGCAAACATTTTTATACCCCACTTATGAGGTTTATTTTTGTTATACTGTTTCAAAACAGAGCGTCCTTTAAATGGGATTATAATTTCATCTACAGCTACGAATTCTTCAACTTTAATTTTTTCATGTTTTCCCGTATGGCGTTTATGAATGGTCGTACTTTAAATAATTTGTCATGATTCGGGTGCTATCTTGGTAACATTTTACTATTATCATTCACATGAAAATTTGCTCTCAAACAGTCAAAACGATTTCTTGCCATTGCATTTGAAACAGTAGAAAACCGAGTTTTTTCTGCCCAAAATATTCTGTATAACGGCATCTTAACTATACTAATAAACCTAAAATAAATTGAAAATTTAAAAAAATTATCTTCAGTTATAATATTATGAATAGTTACATTTGAATTCCTAAAAACTGTTCAATTTCTTCAGGTGATGTGGTGATACATTTCCCAGATTTTTCAACAGAATACATATTTGTTTGCTCAGATATGTTGTTAATTATGTTATCATCAACAAATAATTTGAAATATCCAAATGGGGTCAATAAACTTATAGGAGGTTCTGATAAATTGCCTTTCTAAATAGTTTTATTCTCATTCCATGGTACCTACATATAATGTAAATAATAATAATAATAAAATAAAAATGAATAGGTAAATATTTTGAAAAACATTATCAATTGGCTTATACCTTTTCCCATTTTGGATTTTGAAATACAATGACGATAATGTGTGCATATGCATAATAGAGTTCATTACGGTTACGTTCAACGAACAAATTAATTGAACGTTTAATAGGTCATAACAAATTGAACCAAATAGATCATACATTAATAAAATTGATTCATAAAAAAAAAAAAAAAAAAAAGTGAGGAAATGATTGTACGGTTTTGGAACAATTACACCGGTACGTCAAGGTATTGTAGGTGTATAAAAAAATTATATTTACCCGTCCTCTAGATCTCGCCGATGCTAAGCGATCCCCATCTCCGGAGCACGACAGTGATCTACTCCATAGTAATCAATACATTCACTATGGGGGAAAGATGTTGTGATAAAAAAACAGTAAAATTGACTTATAAAAAATAACACTGGCGTGTGGTGCTCGATCAATGGTTGGGAAATTTAAACAAATTACAACATTAATTAAATAAATATAAATATAAAGTATATGAACATAATGGTATATGCAAGTATATGTGACGTCGCAATCTTTCCATTATACCTATTATATTCAATTAATGTCCACTGATTTTGGATTGTTACACTTTATTAAGTACAAATGAATTATATATACATAAAAAAAATAAAATTTTTATTTAGATACATAACTAATATGTTCGTAATACATAACAAAACAAAAAATTTTAAAATGAGAAAACGCCATTTTTCCATTACATAATATTATACATGCTCGTATTTTATACATATCACCATTATACATATTACATAATATATAAAAATTGGTGAAAATAAAAATAATCGCGTGGCCAGAAAAAAATTCATAAAGATGTTGAAAATCAACATTTCATTTTTGTGAGGTTATAAAATTCAAAGATACATAAAGTTAGCACAACCATTTAAGTACAATAAATTCGTCAGGTATCGATAATTTTGTGCAAATTATGTGCAATTTATGTGCACTAATCGCGAATTTTGTGCACTTATATTATTTTGTTTTATTAAAAGCTGTGCTAGCTTATAAAGCTAGCATAACTTTTTTAGCTATCGTCCAATCTTAATAAAACCAACGCTATAATTATGTGAAAATCATGTGCAATTTATGTACACTATCGTCCGATAATAATCGTTGGATAATTATTGAAGAATTTTGTGTACCAGCAAAATTAGTACCTAAACATTATTTAATGATGGTAAAATATCACAACTCTAACTTATTTTTAAAGCTAAAAGTAAACCAATTCGACATAAAAATATCCCAATTTTCAAGTTAAAAAATAGCTTAAAAATAATTACATGGAGTAGAAGAAATAGAAATAATGTATTAGATGGCTTATATTATCCATCAGCAGATTTTAAAACACTTGTAAAGATGTAAATATCAAGACTAAAATTTTCAAGACAACCTTTCATCAAAGCTGAACAAAAATTGCTCTGGGATTGTTTTAAAAATCCCCTTCTGCATATAAATAAAATACCTAAGAAATAATGTGCAAATTACTTTAACCGGTTTGTCCACTATTCATCATTGGATTGGTAATTCAAAATTCAGACCAGGATTTAATCCAGGAATATTCAGACAATTAAAAAAAAAAAGCCGAATCAATGAGTAAAAATGAATTATATTGCTCATTAATATTTGATAAAATTAAAAAAAAAACTAGAATATTCCAAATTTTTGGATGTTGTCGAGGGATTTGAAGACTTGGGACCTAAAAGTCGTACAAATAAATTGCTGATCAAGCAATAGTTTTTATGATCCTGGATTATATTCATCATGGAAAATGACCATATGTTACTTTTTTTTACCAGCAACATCTGTAAAAAATAATGTAGTTGGCGAGTTGTTAGTGGAAGCAGTTCAGCGGCTAATGGCTTGTGGGTTTTTTGTAAAGTTTGTAATATGTGATCAAGGTACCAATAACGTATCAGTCCTAAAACTTCTAAATGTGACAAAAGCCAAGCCGTTTTTTGAAATTGATGGAATAAAAATATATTCAATATTGAAGCTCACCGAATGATAACGTTGTCCCTCGGACAACTCGGGCAAAATGGTGCTTCACACACTCTTGACGGCACTTTCCCATAACCCGCCAAGGTGGGGTGCGGATTGGGGATTAAATTTCCAAGTTATACCTTCCGACACCACTCGTTGATCGACTTTGTTTATATAGGTGCCTACAAAATGTGTACCATTATCACTCCATATAGTATTAGGTTTCCCTCATCTTGATATAAACCTTCAAAGTGTTGCCATTAGTGCGAGGCTAGTTAGGTCTTCCACTGCTTCCATGTGAACGGCTCTAGTAGCGAAGCATATAAAGATCACTATCCTCGCCTTTTTACCAGGTCTTCCGCGTATTCTACTGCGTATAGTTATTGGTCCCGCGAAGTCGACTCCAGCTACTGTAAAAGGGCTTGAACATTGAACTCGCTGACGGGGTAATAGAGCTATTATAGGAGCTTGAAACTTGAACGTGCAATCAACCACCCCTTTAACGGCCAGTACAAACGACAAGCCTCTGCTAACAACAATTGCGGTCCACAGTAACCTTTCATGAATTCCTTGCGAAATCAATCTAGTGACCTTATGGTGAAAAGGAAGTACTATTGGATGCCTTTGTTCTTCGGATAAATCTGAATTTTGTAACCGACCACCTACATAAATTAATCCGTCTCTAAAAAAAGGACACAGAGAACACAATGTGCGGTTCCTTGGAACTTACCATGGCTGTAATTTCCTTAGGAAATGATTCATTTTGTGCGCGTTTTAGTAATATAACTTCGGCTAGTTTAACTTCGGTTACTGTCAGAGGGCCCTTTATTTGATGCAGACGCTTATTTCTCAGATAACTCCGAAAACGGGATAACCAAGCTATTGCCCGTGTAAGTCGACGCCAACTGGAATATGCGTTTATTAAATCACTAGATGTATCGAGCGTAATCAGAACTAATTTTATGGGACGTTGTTCTGGTGATTCATTTTCATCTAATGCTTGATGACCCGGCTGAGCCAAAGTACTATAATCTGTTTTTAGCCAGGAAGGTCCTTCCCACCATAGAACTAACTCATTCAACTCGACAACAGACATTCCTCTAGAGATTATATCGGCTGGATTATCACTAGTACTCACATAATGCCATTGACTTGGATCGGTTATTTTCAAAATCTGACTGACTCGATTTGATACATAAATCTTAAGACGGGTAGATTGGGCATTCAGCCAACCCAAAACAATTGTAGAGTCAGACCATAAATGACACTTACGGCAATCAATCCGCCAAGCAGAAGCAACCTTGCTAATTAACTGAGCAAGTGTTAACGCTTAATTCTATACGTGGTATAGTTTTTCCTCTTAATGAAGCTACTCTGCTCTTGGCACAAAGTAATTGGGAATACAACCTACCTATATTGTATCTTGAGCGAACATAGACACAAGCACCATAGGCTCCTTGAGACGCATCGCAAAATCCATGTACCTCAATTTGATTTCCGGCTCTGGTGTGCGTACCTCTAGAAATAGATACAGAACGTATATTCTCGAGCTCAGCTCGATAAACAGACCACCTTGATTTTATATCCTCTGGTAGAGCGCAGTTCCAATCCATCTTTAATTGCCAAATTTGTTGTATAAAAACTTTCCCTTTTATCAAAATAGGCACCAGAAAACCTAATGGGTCAAACACTCTATTTAACTCAGATAAAAGTACTCGCTTTGTTAGTTTAGTTTCAGGTAAGCTCATAACTCCATCATATTTAAACTTGTCTTCGCCAGGTTTCCAATATAATCCCAGTGATTTTATAGAGTCTTCGTTTTTTACTTCCAACGCGTACAAAGGATCTTCATGGGTCTTTGATAACTGCATTCTTACGTTGAAAGAATTGGAGCACCATTTCCTCAATGGGAACCTAGCGGAATCCATTATGTATGATATCTGTTGTTGCAGTGAAAACATTCTTCTTCCGACTCGCCGCCTGTCATTAGATCATCCATGTAAAAATCGTTTTTAATGGCATTGGATGCGGCCGGAAACCTTGACTTGTTTTTCTCTGCCAAGACAACTAGGCATTGTGTAGCCATGAAAGAGGCTGGAGCCATGCCATATGTTACTCGTAGAAACCTGTATGTACGCAGTTCTTCAGCCTCATCTGCTCTCCATAATATCCTTTGTAGATCACAATCTTCTGTAGCTATTTTAATCTGTCGATACATTTTTTCTACGTCCGCAGTTATTACATATCGATGCTTACGATATCGACAAGGTATGGTAAATACATCGTCTTGCAGCACCGGTCCACATAACAATGTATCATTAAGTGACTGCCCTTTGTTTCCCTTAGATGATGCATCAAACACGACTCTAACTTTCGTCGTTAAACTGGTTTTTTTTATCACTGCATGATGTGGTAGATAAACTGATAGCTCCTTATTCTTGTTTTCATTTGTCACTTCTGCCATATGACCGTTCCGTAAATATTCATCCATGAATTTCACGTATTCGTGGCGTAATTCTGCATCACCTCGTAGCTTGCGTTCGATGCTGAAAAAGCGAGATTTAGCCATGTTCAGAGTATCGCCTAGATCTACTGTTCCATTTTTCACTGGTAAACGAAGCACGAACCTTCCTTCCTCATCGCGTTTTGCAGTCTTATTGAAATGTTGAAGAGCCTCTTGTTCTTCAATACATTTTTTATTACCTTTTGACAAACGATTATAATAATCTTCCTTATTACATAACATGAATTTTTTTTCTTCTTTTAATTTTTTTTCGTTACATGTAGTGCTTAATAAACAAGTGATTTCAGTGTCTCCTGTTACTATCCACCCAAATCTAGTATCTTGCAGGTGGATGTTGCCTATGTTAAGTTTAACTCTTTCTGCTTCTAATATGTCATAGAAAGCTCCACCACCAATCAGCAAGTCTATAGCTGAATATGAACGATGGGTCAGCTAAATGGTCGATTAATTCTTCAGGTATGTTGAATTTTTTATTTGGTATTGAACAATAAGGTGACTCACATACTATAGTCGGCAATACAAAACAGGATAGGCGAATTCCGTAATTCTTGAGTAGTGATCTTACTTCAATGTTAACAGCTGCTGATGTTTGTACCTTGGCAGATCCAATTCCACTAACTGGCATCACAGTTTTTTCGCTATATAACTTCAATAAATTTTGAAAGCCTTTAGAAATGAAATGAACTTGGGATCTACTATCCAACAGCTCGACATTTTTGTTTAACTCCATATCGATCAGTTATATGGACAATAGCAGTAGACAAAAATACGTGGCTATACGTTTTGCTAACGGCTAATGATACTTGATGTGAGGTGTCAATTATTACTTGATTTTCGATTTGTACTTGTTCCTCTTTTTTGTTACCTGGGTTGAACTCTCCTTGACTTTCGTAATGCAGAAGAGTATTGTGCTTCTGTTTACATTTACCACAAGTGAAACTTGACTAACAATCATTTACTCTATGCCCCGGTGCTAGGTAATTAAAACATAGTCTTGAAGTGACTAGTGTTCTGCGATTTCCTGTTGATAATCTTTAAAAGTTGTCACATGCAAACAATCTGTGTGGTCCGGAACAACATACGCATTTGTATTCATTTCTACTTACTGCTACAAGTGCTCTTTTCGTGAAATTTCCATTGTGATTGTTCTTCGTTCCATTATACATTCCTGTAGCTTTCTTATCTAGTGTAGATTTAATACTGCTTTGGCCTACTTCAGAGCTTTCAAATGCTATGCACCGGTTTAATAAAAACTCGTCAATTTGAGAATATGTGGGCAATAGCGTGTTATTGCGTCGAAGTTGCCATTCATGATATGATGCTGTATCTAGTTTCCTTAAAATTATGGTCACAAGCCAAGCGTCCTATTGGTCCACTGGTTGTCCTAATTCTTTAAGAAAAGCTACGTGCGCTGTAATTTTGCACTGAAGTTGTTGCTGATTACTCTTGAACAGGTCTTATATCTAGGATAGCACGTATGTGTGATTGTATTACTAGGCTTTGGTTGTCAAACCTCTGTTTAAGTTTTTCCAATGCTACTTCATAATGGTTCTCTGTCATCGGTATACCCTTTACGATATCTAAAGCTTGTCCACTAAGAGCTGACCGTAAATAAGAGAACTTTTGTACGGCGGGATAACGTTCATCATCATGCACTATTGCCTTATAATAACTAAAAAAACCTTCCCACTCCTGTATATTTCCGTTAAATTTAGGAAGAGAGACCGGGGGTAATCGTGCTCATTGCATGGACATACCAAGAGTATTATTGTTAAAAGTATTTATCGACGAGTTGTGTCCTTTTTCAGCGTTAATAATTTCTAACATTTCTGATCTGAGTGAATAATATCTTTCTTCGAATTCGGATCTTTCTTGTTCGTTTTTTTTTATGTTGTCGTGAAGTAATTCTATTTGGGATTGAATCTCATCAAAGCCTTGACTAATTCGTGGTAAACCTTCTGATCTAACTTCTATGAGGCTAATGGGCTGATTTCTCAGGTCAAAATTAGTTACGGCAGTTTGAGCACGAGTGAGAGCACTTTTCACGCTCCCACGTTTTGTTCTCAAATCCTTCAATACCTTTTGATTGTCTTCATCCATTTTAGAATCCATAACATAAA